>JAJMAW010000019.1:0-157111 GCA_030565085.1 Sugiyamaella pinicola | reverse complement strand
ATAATACAAATAAAACAATACAAAGGAAGACGGATTCAGCATGTGCCACCAGATAAGGGCTTGTCAGCGTTTTAAAACTTTTTATTGTAGGGTTCGTTGTTGGACTCAACATTTTAGGGCAGGGTCGGATTTCCACTTTTTGAAAGTGTCATAGGGAAACCAGTTCTCTCACGATAATATGGGGAAAACCTATGACGACCGCTCACTGGGTGAGAAGCTGCCAAGGGGTAGCGGTAGACCCTCCTTGGTATCAAGAAGGATCTTAAGATCAAGTTCTAGAGAGGCCGAGCTTAGCACAGAGCGCGCAGTTCAACGGAGAGGGCAGTGGACCAGGATATGTTTCACCGTTTCCAGCGCACCACAGTTACAGTGGTGTTGAGCATCATTGATTTTGAGCTTCTGGAAGTACCCTCCGATCACACCTTTACCAGTCCGGAGCTGAACTAGTCGACTCAGGATATGGCGTGGGCTGTTGTTAAGGAATTCGCATAATGGGTTCTTTTGGAGAGATGGACCTGTAGAAGGCACCAGCTGTTCCAGACCGGAACCTGTCACTCCATGCTGTGATTGTTTCCTGTGGAATATTTTTTCGAATCTGTTTGGTTACCGCCCAACTTCTTTGAGCAGCTTCCACATTTTGTCTCTTCCAGGGTGGTTTACGTCGCCAGTACATACGAGCTATGAGCTATGGGGGAAGTCTTAGCCAAACTCCGCGAAGCGGAGTTTCTACGGGTCTGGGCAGAGCCCAGCCGCCGGAGGCAGCCCAGCGGAGGCAGCCGAGCTATGAGCTATGAGGCAAGTCTTAGCCAAACTCTGCGAAGCGGAGTTTCTACGGGTCTGGGCAGAGCCCAGCCGCCGGAGGCAGCCCAGCGAGCCCAGAGGAGACCAAAAAATAAATAATGCATTATACTAGTTTGATTCCACCGTTGGGTCGAAGCTGACGCTGAGCAGCAGCGATCTGCTGCTGGACTTGTTGAGCTTGAGAATGGATGGAAGGAGAGGGCTGTGGAGCAGGAGGCTCGGGCTCGTCGGGATCTCGCCATCCTTCGTTCCATATTTTTGACAGCTTATAAGCTACAGAGCCTACGTTTGCTGTGGAGGCGGCTGTAGTAGTGGTAACATTCTTCCAAGTATCATTGATGTTTGCCTCATTTTCGTGAAGGGTCATCGCAGAGAGCGAAGTGATCCGTTTAGGAAGACTTTGACTAAGTGAATCGGACCCATTTGCAATTTCTGGTCGCTTTTTACGGTTCTGGAGCGGTTCTAAGGACATGGAAGGCTGTCGGTAGTTTCTAATACGATATACAGCTTCTGCAATGGGGTTCTGATACCTACGGACATTGATGAATTCTTTACCGATTCTTTCTACATCACGACGCTGATCGGTAGTAAGGACCAATGAATGTGTGGCCGATGCAGATGGTTGATCTATTGATTGGCGTAGTAACCAAAGCTTTTGCTGTGTTCTGGTAGTGATTGGTGCCGGCTCATCAAAAGTACTGTCTGTAGAAACATTATTATTAGAAGCAAATCTTTGAAGATCGACCCAAGAAGCAACAGGATACGGTGTAGACTCTCCAGAGCGGACATTCGTATCTAGAAATCTAGAACGAACAACTTCAGGCGTTGAAGATGAAATTTCAGACTGATTCGCTCTCGTCAGATATGGAGATATCACCGCTGGATTGTCTGGACCAGACACGGCTAATACAGTTTCAGTTGAGATTTGTGGAGGAGTAGGGGTGTTCGTGGGGTTAAGAATTGGTTTGAACGAGTCAATAGGAGAAGGGTTTCTCTTTACTAGTGGTGCTTGAGGCTCATCTTCGTCAGCATCAGTGTCTTCATAGTCTTCATCTGATTTAGCTGGTGTAGTTGATACAGGAGGCTGCAGGTTCGATTGTGGTTGTGGAGTAAAATATTCATCTGGAGCAACAGTTCCTTCTAATGTTGCTACATCATCTCCTGACTGATCAAGGTCGTTTTCATCGTCTGAATCGTCATGATCTAATTGAATAACTGGTCGAGAAGGCCTAGGAGCCATCCCACCACCAAGGGTGCTTTTTCGTTTAACATTGGCATTCACACTACCACTGCTACTACCACTTATACTACCACTTCCATTGATACTAACACTGCTATCCCTAGATCTAGTAGGCATAAGTGCATGCATATGAGGAGGATGATGTCTAGTCATCCTTGTTTGAGATCTTGAAGATCTAATCAATCCTTGAGAAGTGGTACGTCTTTGCAGAGCTTCATGGGGATTATGACCAACAACGTTATCAGTGGACTTGGACCTTTGAAATCTTGCATTGGAACTACTTGCACCCACCATTCCAATGGTAGATTTAGGAGACTTTCCAGTACCATCATGTAACACATGTAGAGGAGCTATACGATTCATCTTATTCAGTCTCGTTGAAGATGAAGAATTTCGGAAATGTTTAGGATGACCATGGCTTGATCTAGCAACAAACTGTTTGCCAGAACCAGAATTGCCAGATGTCAGAGTAGGCCTCTCAGTAGACTTTCTATCATGTTTGGCTGAGCTACTGCCACTGCTGTCATCAGACCCTCCACTATCATTGCCACCCGAGGTCTGTCTTAGAAGACGATTAGGGCCAGTCGTATGAGGCATGATAAGTAATGGAGCACTCGTGTAGGTTGGAGCGAGATTTATCAGAAATAGTGAGAGGACGACAATCGATTTAGGTCAAGGGTTCATCGAAGTCGTTTTGGTGGGGCTGGAGGTTGGTGCGGCAGAGGAACGACACCGGCAGGACGAACTGATAGAGTGGTGATAATGGGAAAATGACCTAAGAGCTCATATTAGCTCTTACAATATTTGATTATTGTATCAGCCACTATCAGGGATGGTGGCTCCTCCCTATCTTATCGAACCCTTAAACAGCATTCATATAAGAACGGCTGCATGCACGTGATAACCACGTGCCCATAGAAACAACTACAGTATAAGTGCCACTTTTTGACTTTATACCCGTTAAACCAGTCAGCCGCGCTACTGCTGTACATGGCCAGCTTCACAGGGATGGAGGAGATATCATATCATCTCATTATTTAGACAGAATCACAATGGATTTACTAAAGACATCACACAATTATGTGAATCGCATGGTGGGTCTGGGAGGCGACAAGCCCATTCCCGGGGTTGGAGCGTCCTCTAAGATCAAAGTGTTGCTACTTGATAAAGAGACGGTGAGTGAATACCCTTACAACAAGAGACAAAGCTAACTCTCCTTCAGACTGCCATTATTTCCATGTGTGCTACACAGTCGATGCTTCTCAAACATGATATCTACTTGATTGAGTGAGTTCCTGGCCGTGCCTTCAGCGATTGGGCCGTCTCGGATGATGTTCATACCAACGGTACTAACAAAGATGTAGTCGTATTGACAATGGATCCAGGGAAAAAATGAGACACCTGAAATGCATATGCTTCCTTCGACCGACATCGGATTCCGTGCAATGGCTCGTCGACGAGCTGCGAACCCCAAAATACTCGTCGTATGAGCTGTGTAAGTAGTCCCCCTCTTCTCCCACACGGAGACCTCTAGTTACTGGCACTAACGGGAGAGACAGATTTCAGTAATATTGTGAAAAAGAGCTATTTAGAAAGACTAGCAGAGAGTGATGACCATGAAATTGTTACTAGGGTTCAGGAGATGTTTTGCGACTATTTGATTGTCAATCGGGATCTGTATACGCTGAATCTGTTGGCGCCCGGAAATAGGATATTTAGTGACTCGGGGCCTGATACTTGGGCGGCGGATGCGCTGAATAGGTCTGTGGACGGGGTTGTATCGCTGCTACTGTCAATGAAACATAAGCCATTGATAAGATATGAGAGAAACAGTAGCATGGCAAAAAAACTGGCACATGAAGTGTCTTACATTATGAAACAAGAGCAGAACCAGCTGTTCGATTTTAGAAAGCCTGATACGGCGCCTATTTTATTGATATTAGACCGACGGAACGACCCAATCACGCCGCTTTTGACGCCATGGACCTACCAGGCTATGGTCCACGAACTAGTGGGTATATATAACAATCGTGTGGATCTGTCCAACGTGCCGGATATCAGTAAAGATTTAAAGGAAATCGTTTTGTCTGCTGATAAAGACGCCTTTTTCGCGAAAACAATGTACTTGAATTTCGGAGACCTGGGTGCTAGTATCAAAGATTATGTATCGCAGTACCAAGCCAAGACGAAATCCAACTCTGTGATCGAGAGCATTGCTGATATGAAGAGATTTGTTGAAGACTACCCAGAATTCAGACGGTTGTCAGGAAATGTCTCAAAGCATGTAACTCTTGTGAGCGAATTATCTCGTTTAGTGTCGGGCGGCTTATTAGAAGTGTCTGAGTTGGAGCAGTCGTTGGCCTGCAATGATTCGCATAACTCGGATATGAAGAACGTGCAGCAGATGCTTGTCCAGTCGTCCATCTCTGCTAGCTCGAAACTTCGACTCGTAGCTCTATATGCGTTACGGTACCAGTACCATTCTAATAATGCCACTGACGCGTTGCTGGGACTGCTGGGCTCACAGCATCCTGAAATCGCTGCTAAAATACACGCTGTACGAACACTCATTACATCGTACGCTGGCGGCAAGCAACGCCAGGAAAACCTCTTTGGATCCAGTTCGTTCTTTGCCCGCGCCCAATCCGGGCTCAAAGGCTTAAAAGGAGTAGAAAACGTCTATACACAGCATGAACCTTTGCTGAAAATAACGCTCGCCAGTCTCATCAAGGGCAAGCTTAAAAAGGCCACTCATCCATACTACGACGCTGGCGATGGCTCACTTCCATCATGGGCCGTCTCCGGCCTTGGAGGTGGCCCTGGTACATCGGACGACGGTGAAAAGCCACAAGATATCATTATCTTCATGGTAGGTGGTACCACCTACGAAGAAGCCCGTGTGGTTGCCGAAATGAACGCTGTGGCTAAAGGAGTCCGCATCATTCTCGGAGGTACTACCATCCACAATTCAGAATCGTTCCTCAACGACATCGAAGATGCGGGCGCTCGTTGGCCCCCACCGCCACCTGCGAATGCTTCAGAGCGTCTCGCTTCAAGGCTGCACTAGCATCCGGCGGCTGGGCTTCGTCTAGGGCCGAAACTTCAAGTGTGCCATGTTTACTATTATTAGATCGTCTATTATGAACCTCTGGGGCTATGCGAGCTTTTGTCTAGTGTGCGCATGATGAAATATACAAAATACTCACTGCTATAAATATACTTTGCTATAAAGCGTCTTTGTTTGCTTGGGCAGCCTGGGACCACCGCTTGCCATAACCTCCTCTGCCTGGGTCGTAGTCCTCTCGAAACTCGTCGCCCACCTGGCCGCCGCTTATACCCCTGCCATACTGTCTTCCCTCTATAAATCCAGGATCAAGGTCCACCTTGACTACTCGGTCATCGAGTTTCGTTCCATTGATATATTTTACACATGCCAGCGCCTGTTCATGCGTCTCGTACTCAACGAAGCAGAACCCACAGGGAGTCTTGTTGAACCGATCCAAGCCCATAATAATCCTCTTTATTTCACCAGCCTTCGAGAACAGTTCGAATAGCTGTTCCTCCGAAGTGTAGAACGACAAATTGCCGACGTACAGCGTGGTTGTGGTTTCTACAGCCGCTAAATCATCCTGTCCTTTCTGAGATCGTTTCGCTTGCCTTATAATGTAGTTACTGGGTCCGTCCATTCGTTCGGTCGAATGAACTGCAAAAAGCTGGGGGCTCGCCATAGTATAATATAGACAAATACCAGGCAATCGAACTACTGTTTAGTATATTGTGAAGCTCCGCGTTGCTGAGTTGATGAAAATGCGTAACTACGACGTGCGGCGTGCAAGCCCTGCCCTTATCTTATCTTACAATCAGGCTCATATTTTCTATTCTAGTAAAAGTCAATGGAGATACCCCGAAAAACCGAGCGAAGCGACGCTACGGGTCTGGGCAGAGCCCAGCCGCCAGAGGCAGACCAGGAAGGCCCGGCGGCTCACGTATTCAGCAGAGGCGACAGTAGACAGTATATTGATCTATAGTTATAGACCAGCGAGACGGAATATGCCTTTTTGAGCATAGGATTGGAAGTTGGATTGTAGGGTGGTGGAGTCCATTTCGCCAAAAATCCGATATGCATCGTCGTATACGCCAGAAACACCTCGCGCTGAGACCCACAGGATTGCCACGATGATAAGAGTGAATATGACCAGTTTGACAAAGCTCAGCACCATTGAATAGATCATACGGGTGGCATGCGATAGCACTAATAATGAGATGTACAGAATAACAAGCAGTAAGAGCAGCGATGCCAGATCAGGATTGGACGCCAGGGCGTTTTTAACGTACGGAGAAGCGGCAGTGTACCCTAGTTTCGAAAAGTACTGGACATGGTGCGCTCCCCACGAGATATACTCCATGTAATCGATGTCTGCCATTGTGTATGTTATACGAGTAATGCAATGGATCTGGTAGTGGTAAGAATTTATCGTCCAGAAACGGGGGTTGTTTGCCCAGATGTGGTCGTATTTGTCGTTATTGTGACTGTAGGATAAGCTTGATTTGTTTATTATCTACTAGTCGTAGTACTTCACGAGTTTTTACACAGCCAGCAGCTCAGCCGTGTCTAGGTCCATAGAGCTTCTTCGCTATTAGAGGGAGTACCCTTGCCCATGAAGATGGGAGTAAGAGGAGGCAAAAAAATTAATATGGAAAGTACAGAACACACGAACTGAAGACGACGTCAAGAAATAAATAGAATAACTGTGACGAGAAATCCTTGAGGCGTATTATTTTGACTCTGGAATCAACGGAATCGATTGTGCGCTGTGAAAACGAAAAGACTTGGCTTCCACTGCTTCTATCCGACTACTATTTATTCATACTGCTCTAATGGTTGTGGACACTGCTTATTACGACATTTTGGAGATTACTCCTGATGCTTCTGACTTAGATATCAAGAAGGCTTATCGTAAGATGGCTATCCGCCATCATCCTGATAAGAACCCCGATGATGAAACGGCTCATCAGCGGTTCCAGGCTATTGGTGAAGCGTATCAAGTCTTGAGTGATAAGGACCTCCGTAAACGATATGATCAATTCGGAAAGGATCAGGCGATCCCAGATTCTGGTTTTGAGGACCCCGCCGAGTTCTTTACTACTATATTTGGAGGCGAGGCATTTGCAGATCTGATTGGTGAGATCTCTCTTATCAAGGATCTTACAAAGACGATGGAAATTGCTTCCTTGGACGAAGAAGGTGAAAATGCGACTGCTGACAAGTCTGGAGCTCGAAGTGATGTTGCAACTGGTACTGCACCTGCTGATAGTGCTGCCACTCATCCTCCCCCACCGCAAGCCCATCCTCATGGTCCACAGAGTTCTGAATCATCTATTGGTACTAATGCCACTGGCACCACTGCTCGCACAACCGTTGCGTCATCTTCAACGTCTGGTGCTGTTCCTGGCGCTACGGCCAGCACTGCTAATGCTGCTTCTATCACGTCGCCCTCCTCGCCCGCTCCAAATCATCGCTCAGGAACGCCTGTATTCGCAACCATCACTGCTGGACCAGACGATTCCGACGCCAGGTCCACTACCTCGTCTACCACAGCTACAGAAAAGAGCAGGAATAAAAAGGACAAGAAATCCAAGAACTCGCTTACTAAAGAGCAAAGAGCTGAACTAGAACAGTACGAAATCGAACGTCAGAAAGCAAAAGAAGAACGCATTGAAACGTTACGAAAAAAACTCATTGACAGAATCTCTGTTTGGACCGAGACTGATAAAGAAGAAAACGTCACAGTAGCATTCACAGAAAAGACCCGTCTGGAAGCAGAGAATCTAAAGATGGAGTCATTTGGCATTGAATTACTGCATGCTATTGGTCATACATACTACTCAAAGGGGTCAACGTTTCTTAAGTCTCAGAAATTCCTGGGAATCTCGGGCTTTTTCAGTAAGGTTAAGGAAAAGGGCACCCTGGCTAAAGATACCTGGACAACCATTTCCAGCGCATTAGATGCCCAGTCCTCATTACAGGAAATGGCCCGTGCTGAAGAAAAGGGCGGAGACGACTGGACTGAGGAACGCCGAGTTGAAATGGAACGAACGCTTCTTGGTAAAGTCCTTGCTGCAGCATGGAATGGCTCCCGATATGAAATCCAAGCTATTCTCCGCGAAGTATGCGACCGAGTCTTGTACGATAAATCAGTTCCTCAGTTCAAACGAATGGAAAGAGCTCAAGCATTAGTCATTATTGGTACTGTTTTTAAGAAAACCATCCGTACTGCTGAAGAGGCTGCTGAAGCGCAAATGTTTGAAGAACTTGTAGCAGAAGCTGCTGCAAGCAAAAAGAAGAAGAAAGACACTGCTTCATCTAAACATCATGCTACGGGCGATAATGTTGCTGATACTGCCTCTGCCACCACTTCCGCCGCTGCTTCCACTAATTAAAATTAGAATAATCGCATTGCGAGAGTTACATAGACTACAAATAATAATAACTTTTGCTTCTCTTACTCCTTCTGCCTCGGTGCAATCGGTGCAATTGTGTTCCCGAAGCCGGGTGCCAGATTCAAGCCAAATCAATTTACAAGTTATTTCGTCTCGGCAGCAGGCACTCTATTTCGATGTCTTCTGCTGCCAACTGGTCTGAAGCGTGCCACGAATGGCGTTCTAGATATGATGTCGATGAATGACTGCTACTCCATTTCTGTCACTAACGATCTCGTCCCGGACGGATGACTATATCTGAAGATGGAATTGTCAAGGAAACATTAATTGCAAATACTTTCATTCAGGAAGAGAGAGCGACAAATAAGGCGCGCTACTTTGTAGGGCGGAGTGATACCGATATCATAGGAATGCTAACTATAATCCAGGTTGTGACGCGTCAATGTCCCGTATTTTACCGAGAACTACACTACACGCGCAACCTAAGTACTTCGCTCTTGCCGACGGTGGAACATGGAGCAAAAGGGAGTTGAGTTTCTAGCGTACTAGCAATTACCATTACCACCAATAGACAAGTTATTGTAATCTAAGGATTGTCGCTGATATTACTGTTTTATATATTTAATCTTATACCAGTATACACTTTTAAGATGTTTGATATAAAAAAATAAGTTTGCAAAAAATAAGTTTTGTTACCAGGCTATTTCCATGCAGAATTTGCCTAGCAGGGCGAATCAGGGTGCTTGAAGAAGTTGACGAGGTCTATTAGGTAACACAAAGTGGACGTGATCTTCGCATGGTACTTGGTCAGGTGAAAGGTCTCACAAGGCATTATAGACACCCAAATAAGAACATCTCAGGCAAAGATTGAGGATATTGCAAATTATATCTCAAAATTAAAAACATCTGCCTCAAATAGAACCGGAATCCATCTACCATGTCCGATATATGACCGGTAGAATATACACTCACTGATATTAAAAAAGAAGCTAAACATATATATAGATAAACTAAGAAGAAAAACGATTATATAATAGATTCCTTAAGCATCTTCCAACGCATATATAATAGATTCCTCAAGTTACCTCCCGGTATATATTCACGTGCCCTCGTGTCTATAGTGCGAAATATAACTTCAACCTTGGAATAATCTTCAGTTATACGATTTTCATCCATTTCATTATACAAAGATTGGTCGAAATCAGCAATCACAACTTCATTACGACCACGCACAAATATGCTTAAAGATGAAACATGGTTGTGGATAACAAGATTCTCATGAAGCTGCTGGTATCCACCCATAACTGAGTAATGCGCGTCATCAATTGAGTAAAACGCTTGTACTTCCTCATCCTCGGAAAGCAGCTTGAGGTGCAAATTTCTCATGGCTCCTCTAAAACCTGTTAGCGACATATAGCCTTCAGGCCATTCAACCAAAATGCCAGGGTTATTATCACTATCGATTATTTTTCCGTAAAAGTGTGGGATAACGGTTCCTTGCAGATGTTTCATCTTCATATAAACATCGATTTCATGTTCCATTAGATTGACACCATCAACTTCTTCCTTTAAATATATCTTTTCCAGAACGATAGTACCGAACAGTCTAATACGTCTGGCGCTTGTATTATAATCGATGTAAGTGCCACCAAACTCTCGAGGAGGTCTGTTCAAATCTCTGTTGTACTCGATGATACCTTCTGTACTACCCGTGCAACGCTTAAAATGATTCATTATACTCTCACATTTCGGTCTCATTGGCTGACGCATATTAGGATCCGTATATACAAGTTTCTGATGTTGAGCTCTAGGAAATATTGAATACGGAGACGGCTCGGACAGTATTTTCTCAATGAGTCCTTGTACTTGACCTGAAGAAGATTCTTTGCTTTGAAGTATAAACGCAGCCATCGCCAGTCTTACCGTAGGTTCAGTATCATCTCTCTGTAAAAAGTAAAAATTATAATGAAGTTCTTGATCTCTGTAGTCGGTGAATTCGATTAAAAACGTCTCATAGTAGCTGGTAACAATAAACCTTTTCACCTTATATTTTAATAAGTAATACCTCATTTCATTCATTAACAAGAACCAGAACGGGCCATTAAAAGCGTCAGCCAGATTATTCTGCGCATCGAAATAGATAACAAACACCAAGGGCACATCAACTGTGACACCTCCATGGATACTCCGAAGACTAATGTTGTCCACAGGAATGGCTGGGTGTTCTGCACATGGGTGTTCCTCGCACGGCCGATCAATATGTCGATAGGCATGCTCGCATATACCAAGGACGAATCGAAACATATTTTCAGACCCCTCGTGGCTCAAAATAGGGTTAAGGACACATCTGCATATAGTCATTATCGACTGCGACAGGAGCCGGCCATCGCAGGTTTCGTCTTTGATGGAAGGACTAGGAGAATCATCGTCCGCGTCTATCATTGAAAAATACTTCTCATCGGTACTGGAGAGTCTTGAATCAAATTCCTGTACATATGCTTCACGGAACTGTTGATAGGTCAGTTGAGCAGAATTGTATAAATTTTGAACCTTTGAAGCAGATTGGATATAAGACATGCGCTCTTTCTCATTCTCAATAATAGCATCTTCTAATCGGAAACTGAGGTACACCCTGACTTCTCGTTTCGACAATGGCATGTTCTGCCAATCTTGGCCCTGTCTCATTCTATTTTCTCCTCTAATCACTCTCCAGCGAGTCTGAATACGCATCGTTATGATGTCGTAAAATTTATTATCAGTCATGCCCTCTCGACGACGGTTTTCGAATTTTGCGTCTTCCTCAAGGAACTTCTCTTTAAGTCGAGATCTTAATTTATCCCACTCTTTCTGATAAAGCTCGATTTCTGGACTTGTCTCAGTAATATCCGTTTCCAAAAGTTGCTTAGCACGCTGACCATCCTCGGCAGCCGAAACTTTGGTGTCTTCTAGTTCTGGCTGTGTATTTCCATGTTCAAATCGCACCTTATCGTCTGTACCTCTCTCAGAATATCCTGACCCGCGTCCGTCTTGTTGTGAAATAACCGGTTTGATATAACCTGATTCCATGTATTCGCCAAGTGCGGTGTTTTCAGTATTTGCAGATCGATAATAGGAGAGTAAGTGGGTTACTACTGGTTCCAATTCCGCGGGCACCTCAATTAACATGGTTTCACAAGAAGGCCTAGCCTTCACTTTGCTCTGATAATTCTCTTTGGGGTGTTGTCTTGCTTCGCTTCACTACTATGTGAGGCAGCTGTATTACTCTTGTTCTCTGCTGCTTTTCATATTAACTAAGCATAGAACTTAGGGGCTTTACTTCGAAGAGAAGCGGTGACGGCAAATTCTGGCTCTGCGACTAACAGGCATTCTTAGATCAGGATTCTTGACACGTTATATGTGTGCGGCTGTACATTAAAATCAAGAAGAGCGCGAAAGCGTTAAATAGTAAGTCAATATTTATAGTTGTGGCATTTTATTATAGTAAATCGCAGATAGAGTATAAGAATAGTTAGTTAAGAACAAACCATTAAATCTCGTGGTAAGCTATCTGTATACATACTGATTATCTCGCGAATGCGAAGGCCGCGTATGCGTGTATCCGAATTCGTTAATTTCAGGGGAATTGATGGGAAATGCAGATCTTGCCTGAAAGGATTATGACTATTGATGCAGATAGGGGCTGTCTACCAGAGGCGCCACCTTCCATAGAAAGCAGAGGACACTCATTGTTACTTCCAAAACACTTTTATCCATTTACTAGCTATTTCTGGAATTAATGCCCTTCTCAGGCAACCAAATGCAATGGGTTCTTGGGTAATACTATAGCTTTCTCGATATGGATGAAATACTAGCTGTGAGCTGTTACTCATGGCCATTTGAATTGAAGGATTATGACCATCTAGATAAGCAGTAGTACATAATAATCTTTTAGATTCTGTAGGCCACACAGAAATCTGTGGTTGCGCAGGTCGATTGAATTCTTGATAGGACTTTCAAACACGCTAGGTGGCTCGGACGGCTGTGCTTTGCTCACAATTCTTTTTCTTACTTCTTCATATATTTTATATGATATGAAAAGCAAAGCGGAAGGAAGAAAAACGCAAAGCTTCAGCGTTTGGCGAAGCAAACAACTTTCATAAAAATCGGGGACTTGTGTCTGTCTGGCTAGATGATCTGCAGAATCATTGGCGAAGTATTAACGAAGTAAAGACCTATGAAGTATTCCGGTATATGAGACAATGAAAAGAAATACACCTCTATCGCGCTCTAACTAACTGCGAATGCATGTGTCCGAATTCGTAAATTTCAGGGGAGAGTGGGTACTGCTTCTAGGCCACCTTAACAAGCAACACTAAACGATTATTCGTTACAATGAAATTGAGAATAACCTAGATACCGAATGGTTATAATAAATATAGTGAGTTGAAGGTAATATAAGGTCGCGGAGTATAAAAATAAGGCGATCACGAAATATGTGCAGTACGGCTGTAGTAAGCCTATCAGAGCTCGACAATACACGATCCAATTTAACATATCATAAATACTTTTACTTCGAGATTATTATTACTTCCAATTTCGTATACCTGTATACCTGTCACCATGTTCCCGATATTAGAACTGCCAATTCTTTCGTCATGTTTGCCATCGGCAAGAACAACGGCAAGAACAAGATTTCGTCATCAAGCTGGAAGCTGATGTGTATTGTGATTCAAACATTTTCATAATATAACAACAATCCTGCAGAGCACAGCAAGACAAGTAACCTTCTGTTGAATGGGCTTATATGAAGAAGCCAGTGAACTTGAAGAGAGGGATCTAAAGTAATAACCGAGCAAAATTCGTTGGTCGCCAAAGCTGATAGAAAGACAGAGACGCAAATACAGATAAAGATGCTCATCTTTGGGATTCCATCATAGAGAAAAATTGACCTATCCATGCGGGATCTCCGAACCGTTTCGCGTCCAGCAGCATTTGGTGTAAGGACTTCAATATCCGGCGGTCTTCGTTATGAAACATAGCATATAACATGAATGCAGCCATACATTCTCTAGTCGAAGGGTTGGCGTCTGTATATTTTACTGTGTAAACGTCGAAATGTGCAACGCCTCCAGCATACTTAGTGAAGAGAACAAAAACGGTCGTTAAATAGTTAGACACCATGGTCAGAGCTATTCCAAAAGCTAATTTGTACTTGATTGCCTGGGCCATAATGGAATCAAAGCTCTTTATGGAGCGTTTGCTGTCAGGATTTCGCCCGACGTCTATTGAGCCCCTCTTAAGCTCCATTAGAGCAAAATTTTTCTCGCCATTTCCTACTACACCATCTGGAGTAGCTGGTTTTTTATCAACAGAACGGTTGGAACTAGGGTGGTATACTCCAAGTTTGACTTCCTGCTGCTCGCTTTTATTGTTTAACAAAGCTGCAATAATGGTCGCAAGTTCAGATTCCATGAGGAATTGTACCGAAGCTTCTGGTTCGAGAATTAGGGGATACAGCTTCGGGGCTGAGAACATATCATTGACTCTGGCAAGAGATTCTACGTTCAATGCTTTCAATCGCTGATCCACCCGCCAGCCGTAATCTCGGTAGAAGTCTACATCAGATAGAATGTTGTACATGTTCTGGAAGACGTATTGTGCATCGCCCGGCGGTAGAACATTCCAATTTGGTTTAAATTCTGTTTTGGGTGGAGTGGGAAGAGAGGAATACAAGTAGTTGAGAGTGTTGTACGGAATGCCTGCGTCTAGGAGATCTTTGAATCTACTATTACCATCATATCTACTACTGCCTTGATAATCCACAGGGCTAACGCTTCTTGGTCTTTTTCTACCTCTGGAAAACTCATTGAGTTCCACAGAGCCATCTCCTGTCATCTCTTGGGCTCCGGGTCTTTCAAATTATTGTAATAATTAATATAATGTATGATAGGTATAAGAGCTTGCTGGGGGCTTAGTTTAGAATATCAACTTGATCTGCCTCATTTCAGGGGTTAAGAACAACTTGATCTGCCTCACCAGGGTTTAAGAAAAAGAAATCATGTACCCCTATATAGTAGAACCGGAATCCATCTACCATGTCCAATCTATGACCGGTAGAAGAATATACACTCATTGATATCAAAAAAGAAGCTAGATATATATAGATAAACTAAGAAGAAAAGCGATTAATAGCTTCCTCAGGAATCCCCCAACGCTTATATAATAGATTCTTAAAGCACCCTCCCGGTACATATTTACATGCCCTCGGGTCTAAAGTGCCAAATATATTTTCAAGCTTGGAATAATGATCAGTTATACGATTCTCATCCATTTCATTAAACAAGGATTTGTCAAAATCAACAATCAGAACTTCATTACGACCGCGCACAAATATGCTTACAGGCGAAACATGGTTGTGGATAACAAGACTCTCATGAAGCTGCTGGTATCCACACATAACTGAGTACCGCATGTCATCAATTGAGTAAAACGCTTGTACTTCCTCATCCTCGGAAAGTCGCTTGCGGCGCAAATGTCTCAAGTCACTGCTAAAAGTTACTAACGAGATATAGTCTGGTTCAGGCCATTCAACCAAAATGCCAGGGTTATTATCATTATCGATTATTTTTCCGTAAAAGTGTGGGATAACGGTTCCTTGCAGATGTTTCATCTTCATATAAGCATCGATTTCATTTTCCATTAGATTGACACCGTCAACTTCTTTCTCTAAATATATCTTTTCCAGAACCATAGTACCGAACAGTCTAATAACTCTGGCTCTTGTATTATGACTCCTGTGCGTGTGACCAAACTCTTGAGGAGGTCTGTTCAAATATCTGTTGTACTCGATGATACCTTCTGTACTACCCGTGCAACGCTTAAAATGATTCATCATACTCTCGCATTTCGGTCTCATTGGCTGACGGATATTAGGATTCGTATATACAAGCTTCTGATGTTGAGCTCTAGGAAATATTGAATACGGAGACGGCTCGGACAGTATTTTCTCAATGAGTCCTTGTACTTGACCTGATAAAGATTCTTTGCTTTGAAGTATAAACGCAGCCATCGCCAGCCTTACCGTAGGTTCAGTATCATCTCTCTGTAAAAAGAAAAAATTATAATGAAGTTCTTGATCTCTGTAGTCGGTGAATTCGATTAAAAACGTCTCATAGTAGCTGGTAACAATAAACCTCTTCACCTTATATTTTAATAAGTAATACCTCATTTCATTCATTAACAAAAACCAGAACGGGCCATTAAAAGCGTCAGCCAGATTATTCTGCGCATCGAAATAGATAACAAACACCAAGGGCACATCAACTGTGACACCTCCATGGATACTCCGAAGACTAATGTTGTCCACAGGAATGGCTGGGTGTTCTGCACATGGGTGTTTCTCGCACGGCCGATCAATATGTCGATAGGCATGCTCGCATATACCAAGGACGAATCGAAACATATTTTCAGACCCCTCGTGGCTCAAAATAGGGTTAAGGACACATCTGCATATAGTCATTATCGACTGCGATAGGAGCCGGCCATCGCAGGTTTCGTCTTTGATGGAAGGACTAGGAGAATCATCGTTCGCGTCTATCATTGAAAAATACTTCTCATCGGTACTGGAGAGTCTTGAATCAAATTCCTGTACATATGCTTCACGGAACTGTTGATAGGTCAGTTGAGCAGAATTGTATAAATTTTGAAACTTTGAAGCAGATTGGATATAAGACATGCGCTGTTTCTCATTCTCAATAATAGCATCTTCTAATCGGAAACTAAGGTACACCCTGACTTCTCGCTTCGACAATGGCATGTTCAGCCAATCTTGACCCCGTCTCATTCTATTTTCTCCTCTAATCACTCTCCAATGGGTCTGAATACGCATCGTTATGATATCGTAAAAGTTATTATCAGTCATGCCCTCTCGACGACGGTTTTCGAATTTTGCGTGTTCCTCACGGAACTTCTGTCTAAGTTGAGATCTTAATTTATCCCACTCTTTCTGATAAAGCTCGATTTCTGGACTTTTCTCAGTAATATCTGTTTCCAAAAGTTCCTTAACACGCTGATAATCCTCGATAGCAGGTTGTGAATTTCCGCGCTCAAATTGCACGTTCGTCCCCCTCTTATTCTTTCTCTTCTTCTTCTTCTTCTTCTTTTTTTTTTTTATTCCATCTGTACTTCTCTCAGAATATCCTGGCCCAGGTCCGTCTGCATGTGAAATAGGGGGTTCCATATTACCACTCTCAAGCTGTACACTGATCTTCTTAGTCTTCCTCTTCTTTTTCTTTTTCTTCTTTTTTATTTCTGTCTTGTCATCTACCAAAGTTTGCCCAGAATCTGCTGATCCAGGCCCGTATGTCTCTGGGATATTGGATTCCATGTTTTCTTCAACCGTAGTTTTTTGAGCATTTGCTGATCGATAATAGGAGAGTAATTGGGCTACTACTGGTTCCAATTCCACGGGCACCTCAATCAACTTGGTCTCACCAATAAGCTCAGCCATTTGTTCGCTCTGATGATTCTCTTTGGGATGTTGTCTTGCCTCGATTTCGCAACACTACTACGTGAGGCAGCAGCTTTGCCACCTAGCTCTGTCACCCCTATTCTCTACCGTTTTCAATATTAACTAAACTTAGAACTTATGGGCTTTACTTATGTTAAAGGGTAGGTATGTATATATTCTAAGAGAAGCGTTGACGAAAAATACTCCTTCTGGCTCTGCGACTAAAATGTGATACGTTCGAAGATGTTACGGGGGTAGGCATTCTCAGACCAGGTGATCCTGGGCACGTTATATGTGCGCGGCAGAAAGCGCGGGAAGCGCCAGACAGCGAAATTTATGACTTTAGGATTGACTTGAAGACACCGGACCCCTATTGTTTTTGTTTTCTGTTTTTCTTCTTCACTACGTTTATTATCAATTTCCTATTTGATTACTAAAACCAGTTATCAGTGTCTAAGAATTGTTTAAGCTCATGTTTTCATTATTCTCAATTCGCTAACCGGATATTGTGAATTATCGTAATCTAAGAATTGACCATGATATTAAAAGAAAAAAAAATATAATGGTATAATAGTGTATACTGATATAACTACCATTAACTATAAGAGGAGGATACTGCAAATTATGTCTCAAGTATAATAAAATCGAAGATAGAGTAAACAATAGTTAGAAGTGGTATAAAAAGATGGAGCGCTATTGGTATCAGAGTACCTCACTTCTAATCAGTACCGGAGAGACCGATAGCGAACAAGCAAAGTGATAGAGATAAAGTAAGAAAGAGGAATGAATTAAAGGTACCGTAAAAACAAAACACATACAAAACAAGAAAAAACAAATTACTAAAACATATCACTTTTCAACACTGGAAGGGGGAACGTGGATGTCCTCTCTGCCATCAAGATCTTCGATTGAGGTGGCCTCGTCGAATTCTTGACGGATGATGAGGTTTACAATGACACCGACAATACCGGCAATGGAGTAAGGGGTTTCCATGAAGATGATGACAGCGTCCAAAAGACCCTTGAGCTTGGTGTTGTCACCGTGGTAGGTGAAGAATTGAGAGAACCAGTTGGGAACAAGAAGAGCTGCGAATCCGAACATGAGCGAGGCGGTAAGCACAAATCTATCTCTTCTTGTAAAGGGGACACCAGCAATAATCTTGATACCAGAGACTGCAACACTGGAGAAGAGGAAGGTGGTGACACCCCCGAGAACGGGCTTGGGAATGGCAACAATAGCACCGGCAAATTTGGAGAAGATACCCATGATGATGAGGAAGAAACAGGCCCACATTCCAGCGACACGGTTGGCACATTGAGTGAGAGAAATAACACCATTGTTCTGGGCAAAAGTGGACATGGGAGTGATGGTCATAAGACTGGCAAGAATGGAATTAAGACCGTCAGCAAGAACACCTCCTTGAATACGAGACTCGTAAAGTTCGCCTTCGACTGGTTGTCTACTTACATCAGAAGTTGCAGTAACATCGCCAATAGTTTCCATCATGCAAACAATATAGACTGATAACATTGGTAATACCATATTACCAGCAACAGACAAACGAAAAGTTTTTACCCATAAAAAGTTGGCGACTGGAGCAACATCAACAGTAGACTTGTCAAAGTATCCACAGGCAGCAGCGACAATACATCCAACAATGAGGGAAATAACAATAGAACAACTTTTCATGAAAGGAGAACCCCACTTTTCACAGGTGATAATGGCAATAAAAACAAGGAAACCAAGACCAATGAATTGAGCAGATCCCCAAGGAAGCGCATGAGGAGCACCAGGAGAAGGACAAATAGTACCGGGAGTAGCACAACCAGAACCACCAACCCAATCTTGGAAACCACTTTGAACAAGACTAGTACCGATAAGAAGAACAACAGGACCAGTTACAAGTGGAGGGAAAATCTTTTGAAGAAGTTTAGGAGGGCAGAAAGACAACAACACTTCAATAAGACCACAACAAGCAGCAGTACCTAACAATGCACCATAAGCATCAGGACATGGTAAAGGTTTGCCACTAGCATCAGAAGGACAAAAGCCATTTTGATAAAATTGTGGGAATGCAGTAGTAACGACCGAAATAGTACTAAAAGAAGTGCCAACAACAGACAATAAACCAGTACCAATATAATACTTTGTTTTCAAAATACGGAATCGAATAATTTGGACCATTGAGAGAATACCACAGGCAATCAATGAAGCTGAAACCAAATATTCAGACGTCTCGGTGTCAAGATTAGCCATGGATGAAATGATAATAGGAGGAGTAATGATACCTGCCAACATTGCCAAACAATGTTGTAAACCAAGAACCATTCCTAATACAAGAGGAATAGATGAGTTAAGACCGAAAAATACTGTACTTGACTTTGTTGATTCTGGACTTTGTCTCTCCTTTCTAGTCGTATAAAAGGGAATTCTAGGAGTGAAAAGGTACGCATAGTCAAAGCTACCAAGAAGACCTTCTTTGGTAGTGACTTTTCTTTGAATAGTCTCAGCGACTTTCTTGACAGAGTATGATGAAGATTCAGAGCTGGTAGCAGGAGAAGGCAACTGTTCATCGTCGCCATATGAGATGACAGGGTCTACTGGATGTGTCATGATTGATATGAGTAAGTTTTTAGAGTATAGGTTACTTCAACTACCGAGTGTCTGCTTTCTCTAAAAAACGACGGTCATAGCTCTCTATTTATATATCAAGAAAGTTTTACCCCCGTCAATTGATGCTGCGCCGATCTATCTAAGAGATAAACTAAACCAATGGAACAAAAATATTCCTTGATCCAGATAAGCAGTGGGATCGTCAACAAATGCGCGGGCATATGCAACCACCGAGACATGAGCTTATCTTAGCCATCCTATTCAAGTATATGAACCCGCGCCGTCTTCTATCAGTAGCGAATTAGCGGTTTTACCGGAAAAAACAGGGCAAGGGTACAATCTGAGACAGTGTTTGATAGTCGCAACTGTCCTAGTAGGGGGGGAATAACCGGCGGTAGGAATTGGCGGGCGGGCGTAGCGGAGCCGGAGCAGGCAGAACCAGAACCGGAGCCGACAGGTAGGGTAGTAGGTAGAGTCGCGGTAATACTACAGTAACACTGCGGTGGTAGCGGTAGTAGCGGCGGTAGTGGCAGTACCACCGGCCTGTCTCCGGCCTGTCTACAGCCTGTCTACAGCCTGTCTACAGCCTGTCTACAGCCTCCGGCGGCTGGGCTCTGCCCAGACCTGTAGCTCCGCTTCGCGGAGGATTAGTGGTAATATCAACAGCAGTATCTGTAGATAGTATCTGTAGATAGTAGCTATAGATAGTAGCAGTAGATAGCAGTAGATAGCACTAACAGTTAGATGGTACTAGCTCTATCGCTAGCTCTGATAAGTTTATCGCTAACGGTGTTGGTGGAGAATAGTGGAGACTTCGTCGTAGATTCTTCGTACGAAGTGATAGCAGAGCGTTGAAACTAACCGGGTCCGTATTTACATAGACACCGCCCTGAAACCAGAGCTAGGACCACCACGATAACAAAATAAAATAAATGTGAAACAATAGGCCGAATGGGGTTTTAAAACATGGACACCTACCCTACCTATTAGTATAGTCCGACGGTAAACCGGTGGATCAATTTTCACAGACAGAGTTTTTCGTGCAGATTTTCTCCTGTCATGAAAATTCTTATCGCTTATCTTCTGCTTATCAGTAAGTGGCTGAAGAGAAAAAAAAAAAACTTCTTCTGTTGTTGCCCACCTATGTCTCACTGTTTACTGTTACTGTTACTGTTACTATGAAAAAATGTTACCATAAAAGTTTTTTTACCTCATCACCCCCGTTCTGCCCCCGCCATCGCCCCCGCCCGTCTGCTGCAAATGTGGAGTTTAAATGATAAACAAAATAAAGTTGCTTATCATTGTTGATTATGGACCGGTTCAGGGTCCAAGCTGCATACAGTATTATGTTAATAGAACCACATATTTATAGCTATTTATTTTCTTATCACACTTATATTTTCGCTATAATCACTTTTACCATGCTCCAATTTCTCCTGCTTGGACTACTACTACTCCTTGCTAGATATAGTTCTTCTACCGACACCGATATTGAGATAATCGACAAGGCACCATGTATTGAATGGCTTGCTCTGCCTGCTAGTTATGAAGGGTTAAACTGTCCTGATGGACTTTTGGGGTTCCCATTCGGGTATTATCAAGGTATCCCTGCCATCACCGTCGACCTACAGAATGAAACGACTAGTGAAAAGGTGGTGGATATGCACAAGTTTCTTGTTGATGGGAATGTACGCGCTGCTATTGACCTCGCTCCTACCGAGGACGGCGAGATAGCTAGAGAAATCATTGCTGACGAAGCTCATTTAGCCAATCTAGCCCTTGACCATGATCACTTTAACCAGCTCAGCAATTGTACACGGGCTCTAGTCCAATCGGCCAGAGTCAATAAAACCATTTCCGACGTTCTTTTGCAATGGGAGATTGAAAAATTGCCTGTGACCTCTACATCGTATAGTTTCCAATCCGTCAACTATATTGACGGACTACCCGACCACGAGAATCTTGTTGAACGAGGATTCCTGTCTAAATTCAACCCGTTTTCATCGGAATTCGCTAAATTCTTCTCCAGTCCTAAAACCCCTCCACCACCTCCTACTCTCCCTCCTCCTCCTCTGCCACCTCCACAAATGTACTATCCACCAGTCAGTGTCCCTGCTTTCTTTTCTCAAACAAGAGAAAACTTTGGCCCCAACTTTTCCAAATCCAAAGCCCTGATCTCTCTGGAACTACAATGTAGCTATAAAGACGGCATCTCTACACAAAACTATAAAAACTTCATCAACTACCTAACCGAGCAGCCGCCGACCAAAAGCGATTTCAATACCTCTAGAGTAGTCATCACCGATGGCATCACCGCTGTCGTCTTCTATCCTGGCAACATGGATCCCAAAGTCCAATCCCTCCCTAGTCCCTTCATTCTCAATGCCATAACCATCTCAGCAGGAGAACATTGCTGGCCCGACTCAGCTGACACCCCAGTCTCATCCTATATCAAGTTCCAAAACTCGCGCTTCTACATAGTCACAGCCCAGAGTATGGATAAATACTAATATACTTCCAACTTTTCTGCTCTCCCTGCCCTGCCTCCGGCGGCTGGGCTCCGCCCAGACCCGTAGCTCGCTTCGCTCGTTCTTCTACCGTCCCCTGCTCTGCCTCCGGCGGCTGGGCTCCGCCCAGACCCGTTGCTCGCTTCGCTCGTTCCTCTGTCGCCCCCTGGTCTGCCTCCGGCGGCTGGGCTCCGCCCAGACCCGTAGCTCGCTGCGCTCGTTCCTCTGTCGCCCCTTCTTTGCTTCCCCGTATCTTCACCTGAATCTGAGCCACTCATGACCCAGTCACGTTCACCACCGCATATAATAACTTACAATCATTACTAAGTGTACTAATATTATCATAAATATTATTATAATATAGCACAAGTCGCATAAACAGCATGTTTTGATCACTGGTACCTGATATGGCAATGTGAGAAAATTCATTTACCCCAGGTAAACCGGTTTTCCCAAAGAGCTACGGAGATAAAAAAGGTTGTCTTCTAGAGTAATAAGAGTTTTATTTACAGAAGTTCACTAAAATCACTATCTATTCTCCAAGTAACCATATGAAAAATGGCGTTTAAAATTCCTCTCTCCCGTTTAAAGCATATCCACTGCACTATATGCACATCAGTGACGATTAAGGGAATCTCAGGGGGTGAACCTGATTCTTGACAGCAGACGTTCACCTCCACCACCACCACCACCGTAGTAATGGTAAACCAATAAGTGGAACACGCTCAGCTGACTGGCGGCAACAAAGTAGGCGGATACCCCTGGCTATGTCTCCGGCGGCTGCCTTCGCCCCGTATTCGTCCCCGTCCCAAACTCCGAGCCGGTTCGCGAAGCGAACCACAACGGGTCTGGGCAGAGCCCAGCCGCCGGAGGCGCAACCGCTGTCGCAACGAGTCCGACCAACGTCCGGCTGCCGGTAGCGGAGGGCAAGCCGCGGCCTGGTAGGCCGGCCCGCTGGTGGTGCTGCGCTGGCTGGTTGTTTGCACCTTGCTGGGCAAGCAACGTGCAACGTGCAAGTGATGTGTCACGAGAAAAAAATTGTTTGCCTTTTAGGCTGAACGAGCTTGGCTTGACTTGGGCTTGACCTGGGCTTGACTTGGGCTGGTGCTGGCGGCTGGCGGCTGGCGGCTGGTAGCAGCGGCAGAGGCAGCGGACTCTGCCTGGACGAGCAGCTCGCCTTCGCTTGTTTTTATACGGTCCCAGCGCTCCGCGCAGCGGAGCAAACGGGTCTGGGCAGAGCCCAGCCGCCGGAGGCAGCAGGGAGACTACGGTGGCAAGTTGGGAGTTTCGCTACACGGCTACGTGGTACAGCGCTTTACGCAGCGGTGGCACGGAGCACACGGCTCGTGCTCTGACAGTAGGCACGGCAGGTAGCACGGTACGGTAGGCTCGGTAGTCACACGTAGCGTAAGTTAGGGCTGGCTGACTGACTACTGGACTGAACTATACGGACAGGCCAGCCAAGCCAAGCCGACAGGCAAGGCAGAAGCGAAGGGCTAGCAAAAAAAACGAACAAACAAACAACAACTAAGGAAGTGCTGAGAGTTTTTTTTCTCTCTCTTTTCCTTTTTCTCTTTTTTTTTTTTTTTTTTTTTCTTTTCCTTTTCTTCAGAACGCTCTGGTCGTTGGCCAAACCTTTCAAAAATTATTAACATCTCAAAAGCGGTCGTCTGTTTTTGAGTGTTTTAATTTTGTATCTCCTTTTTTCAGTTCTTTAAAGAAAATAAAAGCACTTGAGAAATAGAAGAAGAAGAGCACGAAAGAGAAGAGAAGAAAGAAAAAGAACGAAACAAACAAATCAAACTGGACAAAAATCTTGACTGCAAACTAAAGGACGTCGTTCAGGTTTCATGTTGATACTTCAGGGTAGTAACGCTTTTATTGTTTACTAGAAAGGTTCATCCAGCATCCAAGTGACTAGTAACAAGTCAGTGTGAAGGTGTGAGAAGTTTGTTCTTCACACTCATCAGTCTGCTTGTGTACTTGTGTACTTTGTTGTCTGACTGTGACTCGTTTATAGAGAGACTTTAATTAGTTTTTCTCTGTACTTTTATCGCGCTTATCCTCACAGTTTTGGAAGAAACTTCGTCAACGCTATAACAAAACTACGCGTTTGCTTTTTCATTTCAGAATCATCGTTTAGACGAGCTTTTCACTAAGTTTTTTCGTCGACTCCTATTACTTAAATTTCTTATTCTTCTTATTTGCCGCCCTCCCTATTATGCCAGGTTTACCATATTATAATGGTCAAATGGTGACCCCACCAGAATATTTAGTGGCCCATCCAGCTTATGGAAACATGGTGCCTCCTGGTAGCCGATATCCTCCTCCTCCTCCCCCTCCGCCACAATCTTATAACCCGTATGGTATGGTTCCAGCGTCACAATTGATGCCTACACCATCTGGAGCTCCTTTTGATTACCCTTACAAGCAGTCATTAAGATACCAGCAACAGCCACAACAACAACAACAGGTACAGCAGCAGCAACAGCAACAGTACCAACAAGAACAGCAGCACCACCAACAGCAGCGGCTTCACAATCTACAACAGCAACTACAAATGCCTCAACCTCAGTTGTATGCCCATCAGCAACCACATTCATCTCAATCACAGGTCCAATCACATCGCCACCATCAACACCATTCTACCACATCTTTTTCCTCAAATGGAACTACTTTTTTCGTTCCTACTGTGCCTTTGGATCAAATGCCTCCTCAGATGATGTCGAATGGTGGCAGTGGTGGTAACGGTAGTGGCTCTGGTCTTACCGCTCCTGCGGTTGCACCTGCTCCACCTCCTCAGCCGCCGACTGGTGGCGTGTCAGCAACTCTTGACTACGAAATTGACCATATGGCTGATTTCCTATCAACCATGGCTTTTGGAATTATGATTCCTACCAATTCTCCTTCACAGCTCAACTGGGACCTTGCTTCTTTCAATGCGTACAAAAAATTCGTTTCTCAAGTTTTGACTGCCACAAGACTACCGAAATCAACTGTGATTCTGGCGTTGGTATATCTGTCTAAAAAATGGGCAATATCAAAACCGTCCACAACGGTAAAATCGGACTCAACAACTGTTTACACAATGTTAGTGGTTGCTCTCCTTCTCGCTAACAAATTCCATGATGATAATACGTTTACAAACAAGTCGTGGAATGAAGCAACCGGTATTGCAGTCAAGGATCTTACTGTCGTTGAAGCACAATGGTTAAAAGAGATCCAATGGAGTCTATTTCTGAATGACAATGATCTTGACGGATGGCAGAAATGGAACCATTGCTGGGAAGTGTATATGTCCTCTAAAGCAGCCGCTGCCGCGGCTGTCGCTGCTACTTCATTTTCGCCGTACCGTGAGACCACCACTGACAAATATGTCGATGGAACGCAATCTCCTACTTCGCCTGGTGGTTACTACTCTCAAGAGTCGTCGCCAGTGCGCAACACCAGCCCTCGTAGAGCGACTTATACTATTCCCAAGTGGTACGAAACTGCTCATAACAACAGCCAGAATACATCTGGCGCTAACGCTACCATGTCTGGTCGCACTGTTTCGCAGCAACATACTTCTGCTGCTCTTGCCGCTGTTACAAATAATAATGGTGAACCGTTTGTGTCATATTTCCAGCAATCATTTGCCATTCCAGGAGCTCCAGTCCGTCACGTCTATGACGAAGAAAAGTCTGTCGAATCTGTGTCGTACAGTAACCGCAGGTCTGCCGCTGCCTATTACAACTATCATCATCAACATCAACAGCACCCTCATCACCAACAATACCCTCAATCCTACTACATGGCAGCGTACAACCACCTCGCTACCTGTAACTGTAGCGTCTGTGTGTTCGAGCCCGTCAAGCAACCTGCCATGCACCCTGGATCGTGGTTTGGATCTTCAGTTGTAGCTTGTTGATAAGGACCTTCCCCTCTTTGCTTCTTTTCTCTTGACTAAAAGTTTTTTTTTGTTTTTTCGATTGTTTCTTATTACTCTTGTTTCTATTTTATCTTCAGCTCTACTCGTTTTACTAATATGTTTTTGTGGTTTTTTTTTCTTTTCTGTTGGAATCTTAATAGGGATATTATTCGGTTTGTAATTGTTATATTTTTTTCTGAGGATCTTAACATTGACTATGTTTTGTTCTTTTTTTATCGTCGATACTGGTTACTTTTATTTTTTTTAATTTTTCTTCTGTTATATCATACTTTTATAGAAATCGAATTTGATTTGACATTTTACTCCCATTCCTACCCTCCGATTGGGGTCCGCCCACACCAGAAGATGGGGTGATAATAGCACGGAGCACGAGCGAAGCGAGCTACGGGTCTGGGCGGAGCCAAGTCCCCGGAAGTAGCGACGAGATCATTTTTTATGCTCTTTACAGACGTCGCCCCAGATCTGAATTCCTTTTCTTGAGTCGTCGACGGCATGATAAGCGAAACACACTCGAAAACTGTTGTCGTTGAGGAGTCGCTTACTCTCGTCTGAGTGCTCGACTTGGAAATTGTGTGCTTCTGCTAGGATGACACCTCGTTTGGCACACTCTTGTGCAATTGCTGGTCCGTCGTAGTCGTCGGGTATTGTGACCCAGAAAAAGTACCCTCCTTCTCCGCCTTCGATTTGGGTTCCTTGAGGAAGATAGGTTTGAAAATCTCTTCGCATGTTGTCGGATCGGTCCCTGTACACTGCGCGTAGTTCTTTCAAAATCAAATCAATGGATCCAAGAGAGAGCAGTGATCCCACTAACATCGTATTCAGATGAGCAGGCGTGCCACCAGACCGGACGGCCCCTCCAGCACACAGTTGTTGAGCCAATAAGGGAGAAATTGTTTCTTGCCAGCCTACTCTCAAGCCTGGTCCTACTATCTTGGAAAATGTGCAGTTTGAGATAGTATTACCTGGGCCGCTGCTATCTTTGCTGCTATCTCTATCAAGAGTGACGATTCTTGGCGGCAGCTCTTCCAATGAATTCGTCTTATAGTATAGCCAGTCATAGACATCATCGCATAGTAAAAGTACATCGTGTTTCCTTGCCAGCTCAATGAGCTTTAGTCTATCAGAAAGAGGAATTACAGTTCCTCGAGGATTCGAAAACGTCGGGACAAGATACATGACATATTTGTATATCTTACGACGGGGTCTGGAATCATCTTCGATATATTTCAGTCCTTCTTCTAAACTGACGTCGGGCTGCTGGTCGAAATGAGCCAACAGTTCCTCTAAACGGGTCAAATCAATGCTTCCATCTGACCGCTGTTCTACGGGCGACAGCTTGCCAGCAAACCCGGCATCTAGAAACACGGAATTGATGAGAAAGTATGTGGGTGCCACGATAAATGCTTGTTTCGTATAGCCAGAGTGAGCAGATGTACACTGCAGTAGAGCGTTGCCAGCTCCGAAGCTAGCACCGTTCGTGAGATTAATACTGTCGGCAAATTCCTGTTCATCTTTAGTTTTTAAATCTGGATATGTCCACTTTGCAATCTTCTTACGCACAGTAATCGAACCTGGATCACTACCATAAGTCAGCGGATGTCTGTCTTCACTGTCATCATCTCCAGGTCGGTATTCTGGAGCTAAGACCTGTTCTGTAGCCTTAAGGACGTACTGAGATGCTGGGCCTAATAAACTGTTACTTGGATGGCCTCGAAAGAAATTGATCGTTTTAATGGCCGTTGCAGTCATATTGGATAATGATAGAGAATAATGAATTGTAGAGACTGCTATGTGGTTATCGAGGAACAGCGGCAATATCTTATCTACATGGATTTCAACATGCGGCGTGTAATTATGGAACATATGTAAAAATGATATGAGGCATGCTTCTGGCTGGTTAAGCAGGGCCCTACTGGCTGTCCGAGACAGAAAAGAAAATGCATATAAATAGTTATTCTTTTACAAAAAAATAATAAATTCCCGTAGAGAGGCTATGCTTTCCGAGAGTTTTGCTTCATAGCAGAGGAAGCAGTTGCTGCAAGGTGGAATGGGACTCCCGATGACCGTGACGATGATGACTGGAGGGCGGATGAAGTTGGAATTGGGGGAAGAGGCGGTGAGTTATCCGATGAGAGAATAATGCTTTGATCTATGGATGTGACTGGACTGCTGCTGTTTTCTTTTTCGACTCTTCCTGGCGCATTTTTATTAACCCCCAGAACTGACGGGCGTGGTCTGGCGAGCGACCTACGGGTCAAATCACTACGAGGCCCAAAAGATTTTTTAGCAGGAGTAGGAATAACAGTGGAATCATCCGGGAGTGCGCCTCCTGCGGTGTTGAGTTCATTATCAAGCGTGACTTCACGTAGGGGGCTCATAAGTTTAGATACTTTGTGGTCATTTGTATGTGTCGCTGTCGACGTGGACATCGATGTCTTTAGAGTTAGTGGAGTTGCGAATAATTCCACACTAAGCGATGAATCTGATTGCATGGCATCATTGCTAAGCTCTGTGGTATCATTTGTTGCCATGCTTGTATCAATATCTTCACTATCTTCCCATCTGACTCGTTTAGAGGATTTACGAGGTGGTTTGACTGGCGATGTAGATCTCATAAGAACTGAATTTCTTCTCAGTAATCGAGGAGATTTTTTCTTTAAAATTGATACTCTACGTGAGGACAGTCGTTTGGGAGATGCCGCTTGTGGGTGAGTATGGGCGTTAGAAGATGTGGTGAGTCCTTCTGGAGGTTGACGGAGAAATGACAAATCTAGCTTACTAGTACTACCATTTTCTTCTTCCAATAGGGTTGATGATTCCATATCATTAAGTAATTCTTGAATTAGTAAAGTAATCTCCCCAGGCAGTACTTCTTCTGGTTGTGTCCTGAGAGTTTCCAGTCTTGCCAGGCATTTGAATAGTAAATTAGACATGAAGTTTAATGAAGATGTTGCCGATTGCGGAATATCAATCACTGCTTCCTGGAAAAGGTCCTTTTCAATAGTCGCCTTTTTCCAGCTCACATATGATTCAAAGTGCTTTGAGTCGTCTTTACTCCATCCAGCAGTTTCTTGTAAACGACGACTGAGCACCCCAACTGTAGAATCAATGGACTGCGTTGCGTTCATAGACTGGAAATATTGCTGTACCTGGCCTCGTTCGGAGATAAGCTTGTTTTTAGCATGATTGAGAGCACTTTGAACTGCATTCATTCCACGGACTTGATATTCATGATAACTCGACTGCTGAACTAGAGCACTCGAAATGGCCTCAATTTGGTCAATCTGAAGGGCGAGCTTTCTCATTCTGGCAAGGCATCGAGCCTTGTGTAAATGGGTTTCTTTGTTTTTCTCAATTGTAATATCAAGGCTGGTGAATGCGTCCTCAAGTGCATTTATACATACGTCTCGTAACCTCCTATTCTTATCCAGTGCTTCCTGGACGACCTTTGCCTCTCTACTACGCAACTCCTCGATTTCAGCCTTTTGCTCGGTAATCATCTTCAAATATGAACCAACATGACGGTCAAGGCTATGCTGATTTCTCGATACCTTTGTTTTAATCTTTTTAGCTCTATCAGCATATTTAAGGGTATTTAATGTTTCGTCGTAATGCTGACTAGATGGGCTTACGCACACGATCATTACTGTTTTACAGTTCCCTCCCAGCGAGAACTTCAACAGTCTGGTTAGCTTGGAATCTCTATATGGAACATGTCCTCGTTGACGAGGATCACAAAGAGCATTGATACAGTTTCCGAGCGCTAGTAATGATTTGTTGATATTGGCGCCTTCGATTAACCGATCTCCTCTGTTCTTGGTAGCAGAAGCACGCTCACTGCCTGCTAAATCAATAATAGATAAAGTAGCAAATGTATGCGCTTCACTGAGGTCAGCAGTGCGAGATTTTTGGGTAATATTGATCTGTAACACGGCATGTGATCGTGACGATACTGCATTTGCTTCTGTTGGGGACATAGTCCGGTTCTGATTTCCCTGCAGAATCATATCCATTACTTGGCCAACATTCTCAGGTTTATGAGAGCTCAAGTTTGATACTGAAATTCGTTTATCTGCATTTTCCCGTAACTGGAGGATCTTTCTGGGGCCTGGAACCGAACCAGCTGGTTCTAGCAGATCGCGGATCGTTTCATTATATATTTCCAAGTACGATAGACTTAAATCAATAATTTTTGTGTCGCGAAGAGCATCGATCCTTTCAAAAAGTTCCTTCATAGTCAGGAAGATTATTCCTGGCTGAGTTGGATTGCCACTAATAGTATGGGTTTTACCACACCCTGTGGCCCCATAGGCAAACACCGTAGAATTATAACCATCCAGAACATTGTCCAACAAAGGACGTGTTGTATGGCAATATACATCATTCTGAGAAGCGTCATCATCAAACAACCGATCAAAAACAAACCGATGCTCTCTAATTCTCGAAGTATTGCTTTGTCTCATTCCATTACTACTTGAAGAACCACCACCACTGCCATTATTACTTCCATTAAACAATGCCTGTTGCATCTTTACCATTGGATTGTTTTCTGGCGGGTCAAATATCAGCATTCTATCGTCTACCACATTTATAATCTTGCGAATTGATTTCCCAGGGTATCGATGAGAGAACCCAATTCCACCACCAGACGATCCCATGTCTCCACCGCCGCTTCCATTCCCAGTCAAACTACCATCACCAAGAAATATCGGCTCATTAGAAACTTGCTGAAGGTGCATTTGTTCACTTGCCGTGAACGGCCTCACTCGTACTGATGACTTGTTAGTTACCTGTCAAGATCTGCCTCCGGCTGCTAGACTCTGCCAGAGCCATGGATCTACTTTACGGAAGGTACTAATCGCAGTAATTGCATGATAGCACCATACCACTCTATTTATATCGCTGCTACTACTCACCCGTCACGGCAATGGACGACTCCTTGCTCGTCATATCCCAGTATCTACACTGTTCCACTATACGTTCGCTTCAATTCGCAACCAATTCAAGTATAAGTGCAGCGTCGTGAATTTAAAATAGAAAGCTTCTCTCCCACTCTGTTCTATATGATCCGTCGTTGAAAGAATGTTGTTGATAATGCCTGCTGTATCTGTTTTTCCTGATTAGGTTCGCGAATGTTTACTTTCTCAGCCGTGTTATGGGTTAGGGTAGCATAATAGGGCTTGCGATCGGCGTCTTTCTATGCAGGGGCACACCCTGGCCTCATGCGTCATGGCTGTCTCTTTCCTACCGGGCCTGCGCGAATCCCCCATACAGACGGGCAAAGAGAGCAAGCGGGCTCCGGGCAGTGTCCAGCCCGCTTTGTTCGGTTGGCTACGTCGCGTCGCTGGGAGGTAAAGTGTGGATCGTAAAAAGTCATTATATGTACAGGGTGTGTATGCTATTGTCGAAGGTAGAGATATGCTTTGGGTTTGAGGCCATTGGATTTCATGAGTTCTAGGTACTCGTCGGCTGTATCGTGAGCGCCGAGATGGCGGCTGAGGTTGATGGCCAGTTCGAACATGCGTCGGGTGCGTGGTACTCCGAAAGCTTCGCAGTCATGTTGGATGACTTGACGGGCGAGGAAGAGGTCGCCGTTAGACTCGGCCAGGCAGAGAAGACAAAGCATCGTGTCTTCATTGTAGGACACATTGTAATTAAAAAGTGCAGCGCTGTAGTAATCCAGGATGATTTTAGGATCAACTCGGGCCCGAGTATATGCACTAAGGACGATATTCACGAACAGAGTCTTAGCAGAGGGTGGGATTGGCGGTCCCTTTACTTTAGTAAAAAGTTTTGTGATCTGGTTGGCAATTTCAAACATTAGTGTATGGTTGGATGAAAGAACTTCAATTAGACGAGGGATATCTCGTAATCGAAGGACCGAAGACCCCTTATCTCCAATCCGTCTCATGAGCTTAAGACACGACTGGATATCGTCAGCAGAGGCATCTATTAATGCGGAAAATTGGGTGATATGGTTTGTATTGTCTGGTTTCCCAAGCGCTTGTTTTCGCCGTTGTTCACGAAGCAGTGCCCACCTTGTAAGAGCAAAGTCTCCGTTAGCCCTACCCATATCAACCATTCGCTCATAACACCAATCGGCGAGTACTACACGACCAGGGATAACAGCCGTTTTCCATGCCCATTCTACATTTTTATAGTCCATCAGACGGCAAGCATGGGATATAAATATACCCCATGTTCGAGCGTAGACAGGGCCAGAGCTGTGCAGATACTCCATTACTTGGCGGGAGAACTCCATATCATTTCGATAAAGAGTTGCCAAAAGGAGGATTTCATACAAGTCCCGGTTTAACGACAGTTTTCCGGCGTTGGCTTCGGCCATTTCTCGTAGTGATTCGAGTGCAGCCTCAACATTACCACAAGAGATATGAAGGCGAATGATATGAATCATATACCGTTTTCGCTGCGCGGTGGTTGTGATGGACACATTCTGCGATATTAGCATGTATTTTTGAGCAAAGAAAGAGTCGCCAAGCGGCACTATGAGCTGATACAGCAGCGATAGATTGTAGAAAGAGATTTCATATTGATAAGAGACCATTTGATCTAGTATTAGACACGCCAGTAAGGCATGATCTGGAGACGTACTCACCACTTTGGTGATTATTTTAGATGGAATTACCCGAGTAGGTTTGGTTTTGTAGACTATGGACGTGCTATCAAAGACAGTCAGTAGAAGTTCATCGAAAAAAGTGATCGGAGGAGAAGGAAGAGGAGTAGACGTATTTCTAGCCTCATGCGAAGCAGCGAAGCAGATTTGGGTCAATACTAATTGAACAACCTCTAGAGCCTGGCCAAAAGAACGTTCTATTCTCAAATCATGCAAAAGGCTAGTTATAGTGTCCCAATCAATTGACTTTGAGTCAATAGAGATTGTCCGCAGCAGAGTTTCTTTTAGTTTGGTTTGTAGAGAAGGGCTATCAGAACTATGCGTTAGAGTATTGGGTGCATTTGAAAGCAAGCAGGCTGGAGCATGGATGGTCATAGTTGTTGGAGCAGCACTGGCCGATGAGGATAATGGGTCACTGCATCTAGTTGAGATAATAGAGAATGATCTGCTAGAGGTTCGGGCTATAGGGGGTGGGATCGGGGTCAGGATTGGACCGGCTGGTGGGTCCAATGACCTCTTTTTCGCTTCATTTAATTTGTTCAGAGAATTCAGCGTCTTCAGCGTCACCATGGACCGTCGATTTGCAGACAAATGAGTGCAAGTAATATTTGGAGTAACAGTGGAACCACAGATTTCAGTAGAAGTAGTACCAATTATAGTCGATGTAAACTTCGTTATACTTCCTCTACCACTACCATAGCGTGGTAAGATTCTGATGCTCATTATAAATGCCACTCAAAGGCATTGAAGGAATGGTACCAAGCGTGTTAACAAATGCTTTGCTTTGAAATATGGTGCCATCACGATCTTATATATCAAGCTCGAGGAAAAGATACGAGCCGTGTGAAAAGTGGCGCAATTATATGGGTTAGGGTGTTAGATTTATTTTCAGATGGCCTCTCGACAGATGTCAATACCTTAAGTAGTAGTAGAAGTGAATAGAGATAGGTTTTGGACTTGTTTTAGAGATGATCCGGTTAGCACCTCGAATTCAGCGGGTAAGTTGCTAATAGAAATGTCTTATTTCTACAGTGTGAAAGCCCGAATTAGCGGACACTAACATGCATTTCAGCTCAATGTAGCGTCGAGGTCTAGTATTCTACTGAATTCAGTTGTTGGAATACGACCTGCATTTAGACAATCCGAGAGGTTCAAGGGCTACTCGAAGCGATTCAATTCCTCACAGACAACAGCTAGTAGTGGTACTGTCGGTGTTGTTAGTGAGAATGTCAACGAAGCAGTATCGTCTGCGGGGTCTTCAATCCAGACAGAAATCACTCCTATTGTTCAGAATGCTAGCGAGACGATCCAAAACATAGTTGAGGCAGTCAGTCCTGACCAGATTGGATACTTCCAATCAGTCGGGTTGGCCCAAAGCTGGGTCTGGCCCCCTGGTCTTTTCCAACATATTTTCGAGTTAGTTCACGTCGGCACAGGACTACCATGGTGGGCTACTATTGCAATTGTTACAGTCGGATTGAGAGCTGTGATGTTTCCCATGTATTTGAAGTCTTCTAATGCTACGGCGAAGATGACAAAATTAAAGCCTGAATTGAATCGACTGATGAAAGAATACACGGCTAGTGACGACCCTATTGCTGCTCAAAAGACTCTTATGGAACGTAAAAAGTTGATGCTATCAAACAATGTCAAGACTTCACATTTATTACTGCCTATGGCATCTATTCCATTTTTCATTGGTGTGTTTTCAGCACTTAGTGGTATGGCAAAAGTGCCCGTCCACGGAATGGCCACTGAAGGAGCTCTTTGGTTTACTAATCTCGCAGCAGCAGATCCATATCTCGGACTGCAAGTGATCACCGCTTTATTCTATGCAGCCACATTCAAGCTAGGAGGAGAGACGGGCGCCAACACCATGTCTCCAGCCATGAAGAAAGTATTTACTTATATGCCATTTATTGCAGTTCCAATGACCATGGCACTCCCTGCATCTGTATGTTTCTACTTTGCCCTCAATGGTGTCCTCTCCGTAGGCCAGACCTTTTTGCTTCAGTCCAAGAGTTTCCGTAACAAAATGGGATTAGCACCTATTGTTAAGCCCGATATGGACCCCAGCGAGAACCTTTCCATCATGGAAACGCTCAAGCAAAGCTTTGAAAAGACCAAACAGCGTGCTGAAAAGGCTCAGCGTGAGGCCGAAAGAGAGCTCAGACTAAAAAGAGAAAAAGAGGCTGAAGAGAATAGCAAATACGTCCGGTTCTCTAAAAAGGCCAAGAAATAGACAAATACTTGTACATCCTTTGTAAATAGAACAGCCATCCGTATACAGATATTTTTTTGATTTGTCCACCGGCAGATGGACTCTACCCATACTGGTAGATCGAGCTTTGCTCGAGTCTATAAATTTACCCGCCTACAGCTCACGCAACTCCTCGCTGCTCACAAAGCGAGCACAACGAGTCCGGGCAGAGCCCGGCCTACGGAGGCAGCAACGGGACGGTGTACCATCCCAGTCTTGTAAGAGTGATCCATTATGAAATAGACTATAATTTGGAATAGAAAAAGCGCTTGCCTTTGGCAAGAAGGTTTAGTTGACGCTGACTATCGTCTTTGACGAATTGCAAACGCTGCTCATGGCTATAAGTAAGACGCGACAAAGGCTCCTGTATCAGTTGGGAGCCACGTTGGCGACGTCGGGATACGAAATCCTTCACGGCTTCAAAGGTTTCTTGTGGCATATCGAATGGAACGAGATGCTTACCACCAGGGATTACTTTCAGACTACCATATCGAAGGGCTTCCACCACTTTTTCAGCTGCATCTGGTGGGTTCCAATCTGCTATATCTCCACATACATATAGTACTTCGCAGTCAATGGCAGTCAGCATGGCATATAAATCTCGCATAGTGGTTTGCGAAGAGCCGTAAGAAACAAGTTGCTGTTCCAGCGAACTGGTAAAGGTTACTGTGCCATCGGAATTATAAACAGCGCCGTTATCAATATAATCCTTCAATATACGAGGGTGGAATCCACGTGAGATGCCAATGTTCGTCATATAATTGATATAATCCTCCTTATCTTTAAAGTCGGCACGAATGAATTTTTCAAGCTTCTTAAATCGCTTTCCAGTCATTGCAATCACTTGGTCATTGAGGAATAACTCCGGATCAATGTAGAGAACTGGATCTATAGTAATAACCGAATCAATCAGACTAGGCTCAAAAATTGATGCATAGACACACATAGCACCTCCCATAGAATGGCCAATAAGAACTGTCGGGCCAACATTGTTCAACGTTCGAAGAACTTGGCAAATGTCTCGTCCGCCATCGGCCCAACTACAGGTTGACCCCAGTTTACCCTTATTAAGAGTGTGTGATTCGCCATGGTTAACACTATCAATAGCCACCACAGTTCCTAATTGAGCACCAAACTCATTATAGAACAGCTCAATCATGTATTGCCAGAGTTCCTTGATCATTTGAGTTCCATGAACAAATACAATATTGACCAAAGTCGTGGGGTCAGCAGTTGAATTGTCAAATCTATCATCTTTATAGATAGCGTAGACGAGTTTTAATCTATCATCAGGGCTGACAGTTGAATAAGGAGAATCTCTCGGATGATGAGCATCAATGATGAATGTTTCTTTGAGTAACGTCATGACAGACGGAATTAAGGCTAGACAGGATAATTGACACCTAGGAAACGATACAGTAGCGGATCGGTCGAGAATAATATTACTTCCGAATGGCGTTGCTCAATATTATATTCACTCTATCTGATATCAAGTAATGATATCTTAGAGAGAGTCTGAGGTGGATGGATAAACGAGGATAAAATGTATGGTTTTCGGTTGTAAATAGCCATCTCAGGAGCCGAGGAAGTGGTTCTCTATGCTTGATGCTGCATGTAGTGAAAATAGGTATCTATGACAGTCCGCGGATACCCCACACAGGAGGTTGGAGGTATAAAAACGGGATAGAAATCAACCGGGTCTGCCAATATCTACGATTATATAAGATAGAGAGACAAGAATAAGGTATGAATGAGACCATGATGCAGGGGTGTCCAGCTCAGTCAATGCGAGCGATTGCACAAGCCAATACTACCGTTTTGCAGAAATCTGGGGTATTCTATGTACTCTGCAACAAATTAGGTACTGACTGTAGCTGTGAATCAATCAATGAGATCAGTTGTGTTGCGATTCCGACATCTTGATTTTCGAATACTGTATGACATTTGTTAGCTGGAAAAAGACCGGAGGAGACGTCACTCGAGCTATTGCCCACCAGGGGCCCGCCAGAGAAAAGTACTTACCAGATATCGAGTCAATTGAATCTCTGAAGAGCAGTTTAAATGTGACGGAGCCTATGTCCAAGTCATCACTAATGTCAAATAGAGCCACAGAGCGCGTGCTAGGGTCGACGTTAAACAGTCTCCCCTCTACCGGCGGCAAATCAAGCAAGTCATTAAACAACACAATCACAAGCAAACCCCGTGTCCGCTCAACAGCATCAGGAGACCAGCTCCAGGTGGTGGTCTGTGGATGCATCGAGTGTTTGTAGCAGTAGTAAAACTTCTAAACATGAAAGACTACTACAAATTAGCATCTCCTCGACATGTGAGCCGCACATCGTGGGGCCGATATTGTTTCGCATCTGAGGGGGGACTTTGCCTTAGGTGGCTGGGCTCCGCCCAGACCCATAGCTCGAGCTTCGTTCGGGTTTAAATGGACAACCCTGGCCTACGTGCCACGCAGCTCGCGAAGCGAACACTACGGGTCTGGGCGCCCGCCGCCGGAGGCAGAGTCTCGCCTGTCGTGGAACGCCCTGACGGGAGAAAGTACGTACGGCTGTGCACAATTGCTCGAGGTGTACAGAATCAGTAGGAGCAGATGGTTTGGTTTGTTCTTTTGTTATCGTATCATCAAACAGTTTATTACATACATCGAAGTGGCCGCCGAGATAGAAGTGAAGTAGCATTTGCAGGAGCGATTTTAAGTTTAGAGTTCAATAGACGGATCGCATAACAGTTTTGTTAAGTGGTTAGATAGGAACTAGAAGCGGAAGCGTGAAAACAGTGATTGAATTTCTGAAGATTTGGACTTGAAAGTGTGGATCGAGAAGTAGATATAACAGAAGAGGCGAGCGAGAAACTACGGGAGGTACAAAAGTGAGAAATGGGCAACTCATCCTCACAAGAAGACGCCGATGGAGCTGGCGCTAAGCAGCAGCAACAACAACAACAACAGCCACAGTCATCTCCTTCTCATCAAAAACACCATCACTTTCATCATTATCATCATAAAACAAATAGCACAGCGACTGATCAGGATGAGGCAACACATTCACAATCACATCTACAGGAACAAGAAACAGAAAATGAGCATGAACACTTTCCACCTGTTCCTCCTCAGGGATTTGACCACATCCCAATTGCTCCTATTGGCAAGAAGCTAGATACGGCCACTACTAGTGTCACGAAGGAGCTGGCTACTGTGAGCCCACCAGGTGGTTCCAATGGTAATACCGGATCGTATCACCAAAGAGAGTCGAGTTTTCATCATGAAGAGTTTGCTAGCAGCAGTCATGAAGAGAATGCCAATACCAATATCACTGCCAGTGCTGTAGGACATGGGGAGCCACCAACAGTAGCGCCAGTGCCAGCGGTTGTAGCTGATCAATTGGCAGCAGCAGCATCCGGGTCATCCACCCCACTCGCCCCTACGACAACAACGGCTACTACCACTAATCCAGAGCCATCAGCGAACGCTGCCCCTCAACGTCCTGCATATCTTCGTAGAAAATCCACGCTACTCCTTGACGAGCCGGCGGAAATGGACGAGGAAGAAATGGAGCTTTCGAAACTAAAACTCACAAATGAACTCAAACCTTTATCTAGAGCTGGGTCAGGAGAAGAAATCGTATTATCGCATCAGGACGAGTTTGACGGCAGTGTGTTTACCACTGTGATCGACTGGAAACAAGGAGGTAATAAAGTCTATGTGACAGGAACTTTTACTGGCTGGAGAAAGATGATTCGTCTTTCCAAAGTTAGTGAAGAGCAATTGAAACATCAAAAGGCTCATGCAGACGCTTCTGGTGACAATCAACAACCTCCGTCAGCTACAGCCCCACCAATCGTCTCCAAAGACCTGTTTTCAGTTGTTCTTAAACTCCCCAAGGGCACTCATAGATTACGTTTTGTCGTTGATAACGAACTGCGATGTTCAGATTTTCTCCCTACTGCCACTGATTCAATGGGAAACCTTGTGAATTACATCGAAGTAGGAGTAGAGGATGATCATCCACTGCCTCCTCAGCCGGTGCCCAGTGGAGAAGACGATACCGGTGACGGTGAATATGAGAAATTCAACGAAGATGACGAACTTCTCCAGGAACCAATTCTCCAATACGGCAACGAGATCCCGTCTGTATTCACCGACCCCGAAGTCATGGACCGATTTGTGTCATCTGATTTTGTCACCCCACCGCAACTCCCACCGCATCTCGAAGGAGTCATCCTCAACTCTAACTCCACCGAGAAAGACAACAATTCTATTCTCCCCATTCCGAACCACGTTGTTCTAAACCACCTTGCCACCACTTCCATTAAACACAACGTTCTAGCTGTTGCCTCGATCAGCAGATATTCTCGCAAATATGTAACCCAGATCCTCTATGCCCCCCTATAATAATCCAATTATGACCTTCCACTTTGTCGCCTCCTTTACTCGACTTCTCGGAAACCGCCTCCGGCGGCTGGGCTCCGCCCAGACCCGTTGCTCCGCTTCGCGGAGGGCTTGGACCATATTATTCGTACTCGCTTTGCTTGTTCATGTACCTGGACCCTCTTCCTTTTCACTAATGTTGTCCATGCCCTCCGCGAAGCGGAGCAACGGGTCTGGGCGGAGCCCAGCCGCCGGAGGCAGAATGGCAAAATACCAAGAAAGCAAGATTGTTCTCTGTTGGCAGTTTTGATGGATTCGTTGATTTCAGGTATGCTGCTGTTGGTTAAAGATTCGAAACTTGAGCTCAACAACCGGATTCCGATGGTTGGATAGTCCGATTAAGAATATTGATCTCTGAATCTTTAGCGACCAAGATATCGACAAACTACTAGTATCATTCCACATGTTGCAAGAATAGCATGGTTGAGTTGTCATCCAACATGAATGTGCCAGATCGCAGATCACCAACAGTCAAACCCAAGACATGTGTCAGAATATTATTGCCAATGTAAACCATGACGTCGTCAATATGCTGTTTCTAATTCCTCAGTACCAACACAGTGGCGACGTACCGTCGGTCGCGAAGCGACCGCAACGGGTCTGGGCAGAGCCCAGCCGCCGGAGGCAGATAAAGCAACGATGCGAGTGTAAGCGGAACCGAGCCACCGGAGACACAGCCCGCCCGTCGTGTCGGGTTCGGTTAACTGTTTCGCATTCCTCGCTAACCTTGTCGGCCTGTCAGATCGAAACTACTACGCAGGGGTCGGTGAGTTGACAGTAAAACGTCTAGCCGGTAGCATTCGTTTTCGTTTACCCCTGAACTTGTCGATACGGTATTAGCGTACGGCGGCATTCCTCTCCAGATCTGAGCTGGGTGATCGGCTGGCGCTCTATTTTTCAGCACGTGACCGCGCTGAGTTGGCGCCTGGTCTGCCTCCGGTTATTAAACAAACCTTAGCAAGCCGCGCGAGACTTGAAATTACTCGCGGCTGAAGGAGATTAAACTTAGCGATTAAGGGGGTAAGCGAACGAGGGCTCACCGCTCTGGCCCCAGTAGCCCCGTGTCCCCTGCCCCCTGAATTAGAGAACATCGCTAAGTGAAGCCCAGTCGACGTGTCAATGTCAATTGATCTGCTCGAGCACTGGCCAATTCATCATCAGCCTTGACACAGAACACAGCCACTCCCAATGGCCCCTTCCAATTGCCGCCGGTGCTCACCACCATCCAGTGCTGGCTCGCCAAACAGTTCTCCGTGAAGCGGAGCAACAGGTCTGGGCAGAGCCCAGCCGCCAGCGAAAAGCGAGACGAGCTGGTGGTCAGTGCCCCTGAGTCGGGTCCGCGCATGGCGCTCACATATGCTGGTACCCGAATGTCCCAACCAACATTTGGGTCCGCAGAAGCGAATTCAGGGGGTGCTCTAAAGGCACAGGCCGGAGCAATACCACGCGCGCGTGTAATAATTAAATGCCAACTCAGCCAGCCCAGCCAACCCAGTCAGCCCAGCCCGTCATCGGTCCAGCTCCCATCACTGCTAGTTCGGCAGTCTGCCCGTCCAGTACACCCCCTGCCTGCCTACCTACCTACCTACCTACCACCAGCCTGCCTACCAGCCTGACTCTACGACTTCTTCTACTAAGCCTACCTTACTGCCCCTTCCTTCTATCACTACCTACCCGATACGTGCCCCTGCCCTATCGGTCGAACCCCTTTGCACTACAATTACGTATACTCGACACGAGCATTCTACCCACAGACAGTACTGTAAATTGGTGTTCACTCCCCTTTTTCTCGCCTACTGTGTCTCTCCTCTTTTACACGTACCAACCTTATAACCACCCACAAGCCACAATTTCTGGGATAAACTCTCGAATATTTCGAGCGACTGTTTTTGTTTGTTCTTTCCTTTTGTTCTTTATTTTTTGGTTTGCCTATACATAGCGTCTTTTCTCATCCTCACTGGATCGCTGTTCGCTGTCTTCTGCTAATACCCCAGTTCTTGTTTACATTTTTGGCACCACGAAATTGCCATTGATTCGACTCCCTTCACGACACTTTTTTGTACATATAACGATTTTGTCACGGTAAGTTGTTCCTTCTCTCTTCTACAAGGTGTCGCTGGCTTAATTCACTCACTGTCACTGTCTCGCTGGCTCGGCACGTTTTACCCCTATGTGGTCCTAACACACACACTACAGATTTACGACCTGTTCTCGTTTCCTTCCTCTTTGCCTTACATTCCTGGTGGCTGACTTGACTGGTGTCTAAACGTGAGTATTTTCTGTTACTGGGCTGCCTCTGGCGGCTGGGCTCTGCCCAGGCCCGTTGCTCCGCTTCGCGGAGGGCTTCGACTGCCCCTGGTCATTCTGATGCTACTGGTGCTATGTGGTCCCACCCCTCCGCGAAGCGGAGCTACGGGTCTGGGCAGAGCCCAGCCGCCGGAGGCAGATACCCCCATCCCCCTACTGGTCACGACAATGGGTGTATGCTAACTTCTTTGGTGGTATAGATATATCATTCCCCTGATGGAACGACGGTCTCATGCGTTACGGGGCGTTGGTGTCCCGGGACCAGATACATTGAACCCGACGAAAGACGCCTGGATAAACCGTCATGCCTCGTCGTCAGTGCCGACCACTACGCCGTCTATTGGTAGTAGTGGCTTGCCGAGCAGTGTCTCGACATCGACGCTGGCTCATAGTGGATCGGTGAGCTCCAATTTGACATCTTTAACGATTCAGGCCAATACTGCCAATGGGGCTAGTGCAGGCGCGGGCGGTGCTGCAACGATGTCACAGGTTTATACTTGGAGATTAACTAGAGCGGTGCTGAAAAACGGTACTCTGGCGCTTTATAAACCGCCCACTGATTTGCCTATAAAATCTTTTGATCCGTCTTTGGGTCCTGTGAACTGGTCGTCGGCGTCTGGACTAGTCCATAATAACAATGGAAATGCCAACACGAGTACTAGCGCCGGGTCCGGCTCTGGCTCTGGCTCGGTCATTCCGTCCTCAACGAACCATAGACGAGTCACCTCGTCAATATCGGTGTCGACGAAACCCATTACTCCACTCTCATATAAGGGGTTTGACGTGCACCCCGAACTCGTGTTCGACTCACAGGGCAAGATTGCAAATGGCTCGCTTGAGGCCATCTGCCACACGGTTTTGTTTGGTTCCGACGATGATTTTACTGCTACAGCGGTACTGGCTATTCCGTTGATGGGCGATGTGGTGACTGCTCTAGACATTATGAAGGAATATGTTTCGTCAGTGGTTAGACCCGGTCATGGCCATGGCCACGGGTCAGGCGCCGTGGTAGCAGGCTGTCCTAGTTCTCAGACAATCGCAAACCGAGTTAAGCTGATTGTAGATACCGTACTGACGAACTTCAAAGGCATGGTACTTGATAATTCGATCCATGCCGCGCTTCAACAGCTGGCTGACTCTGTCTCATCATACAACGACCAGATTTCAACGGCATTAAAACTATCTATTTATCAAAAGCATCAACGCATGAATAAAATGCTCACATATACAAGAGAAGATTCTGAAGTACTATGGAGCATGCAGCAAAAGGTAACGGATTCAATGTCTGAGCGATTACATGCGTTTTTAGGCCGAATTGATTCCACTGTTGGAAATGATTCTGGTGTTGTTGGCAGCCTTTCCTCGCATAGACAGCTACTATCTTCTGGTCATAGCCATAACCCGTTTGACATTCCTCCCGATTTGTTTGTCGAGCTTACGTCTACCGACTTTCTGGCCAACCAGATCTCTTGCTTCCATCTCAAATTTTACAAACAGTGGTCTCCAGCAATAGATATTTCGCTACTGTTTAAAACAGAATATAACTACTCTCGATATAATCCACTGGTGTTTGACTCAAATAATCTACATTTCTTAGGCATGTTGTTGGTAGATCATATTCTAGGCCCAAGATATGCCAAGTTGCTTGATAATGCATATCGTGGTAGACTACTGACCCACTGGATAAATCTTGGAAACTATCTCAAGGCTTGTGGAGATCTGGTTGGGTGGATTGCAATTGTCACTGTGGTATGTTCGCCAGCAATTCTGAGGTTACGAGAATGTTGGGCATATGTTCCATTGGAACTACGAGAAACCGTTGGTAAAGACTGGGGTCATGAACTATTTGAACTAGATAGACGATCGAAAATGGATCTAATGTCTAAACGGACTTTTAGAGTATCCACTGAAGACATTGGTGTAACATATCCAAAAGAACGATCTATTTCTTGCTTTGCTGACCTGTCGGTAAAGCCCGAGGAGCCTGGCACTACTGCAACTTATAAATCCTGTGAAGAAAGGGTCAATCGAATCAAGACAGTTATCAATAGCTGGAAATATTTCTTTGATCGAATTCCTCAGAATGATACGTTTGGGCCTCCTCCGCAACCAAATGCCGCTATTCAAAAACTTCTCCATTCGCTACTTGCTCAGAACTATGAGACCCCTCAACTCACACGTGATGAAATTTTAAAACTATCATTAACAGTCGAACCTCCTCGGTTTGGCAATTATCTCAAATTCCACTATGCCCAACAATCCCCGTTAATGACTGGCGCATATCTACCATTAATATTCACCGATACAAACCCGACATACAAACTGTTTACAAAGTCATCATTAATTTCTGCATTAAGTGGTGTTGCTGGCGGATCATCTTTCAGTTCCACATTATCTTCTAATAAACGATTGACTCGTTCTGGTACTACTAGATCTAGTGATGGCGGAGCTGGTCTAACTGCATCAGCTAGTAGTACAAACTTTTACACTCATAGTGGAGGACATTCTGCATTATCTACTACCAGCTCCAGCACGCTGATAACATCTGGTGGTAGTGGTAGTGGTGGTGGTGGTGGTTCGAAACTTACATCATCTACAACTACCAATCTCCATCGATCGAATAGTTTCCCTCCTTCGAATAGCAAATCGTCGGCCATGACGACGGGTGTCCAGGATATCGATTTTTTCAGTCGCGAATTTGTCGCTAAATATGCTAGTCAACACATTCTAATGAAAAACATTCGTGATGTTCTCAATATGGGTGCTAAACTATATCATATTAATGATGACATTGTAGTGAAATCACTTTCCGAAGACCATACCTCACGTCCCTCAAGCATGATTGAAGCACCATCAAAACATATCTCAATGTCTTCACGCCGGGTATCTGTTCAATTCAATTCCACAGTTAGTCCTAGAACCTCGCTAAATGGTGGCCCAGATTTTGCAAAAGTGTTTGAACAATTTAATACGTCCATTAACGTTGTTGTAAAGTCTGCCAATCTGGAACGATTGGTTGATATTTTGGTTCTAGGAGTAAACGGATTTGCTTCATTTGTGAACCAGCAAGACTTGGACAAGCCTAATAATATCCCAGAATTCCGAATTGATATGAATGTGCATACCTTAACATTTTTTGCTACTTTCCGAAGTTTTTGTTCTCCTTTAGAACTTCTTAATAGTCTCCGGAAAAGATTTGTAGGTGCTCGGTCGGCAGCGATATCTATTGCCCAACTTGGCGACAGAGACGATGAAGATGATTTGGCTGATGATTTACAGTTTCCAAACTGGGATCCCGTTTGTGAGATCTCATTAGAAAATAGCCGTGCTTGGGGCATTGTTGCCCAGATTCAGATCGGTGTTTTAGAAGCATCTCATTTATGGGTATCTCAATATTTCAGCGACTTTGCTGATGATGTCGTGTTAAAGGACAAGTTTCTTGAGCTTATTGAGCTGTTCGGTAATGAAATCCTAGTTTGGAAAAAACTTCATGCTTCTCAGGAAATCAACGATGATTACAGTGGCTACCTTGAAAGCATGGAAGCTCTTTATAAAAAAGTTCGCAATTTATTTTACAAAAAATCGTACCGACCAAACGATGTTCGGCCTTTGATTCCACAAAATCCAATTGGTATAAGATATGAAAATTTACCGGTTGGTCATAGTAATGTTACATATATGAAGTTGGAGAAGTTCATCGATGACATTAATGTCGTAGTATCTGAATATGTTGGAAAGGTTAGCATCAAGGAATGGGTGGAATTGTTTGAGACTCTGGAGTTACAGAGTGCTGAAATTAACGGGTTTTTCCGCTATTCACCGCCACAGTATTCAAATGATGATGATATTGTTATTCAGGACATTTTCACTTACTTGGAATCGCTATATAGAGAGAATTCTAAACAAGAAAAAGTGAAAACTTTGGACAAGTTTCCACAAACTATTCAAGAGCTATTCCGTCTGCGTCATAACATTATTTCTTATATTACATATCAAATTGGTGACCCATTGATCCATAAAGATGATCGAATCCAGAGAATGATCAGTATTTTACGGATTATTGGTATTTCAAAGGCAAGAATGACGTTTTTGGATATCTTCCCAAGCGGTGACGAATCTGACGTGTCATGGACTATCCCAGGCGGCGACGGCGGGATCTCCACGTCTGTACCTTCGTTTATTGAATCTTGTGTTATCGCATCCATTTTGCGTCCCGAGAGCCGCTTGTTTGCAAATTCGTGGATTCAGGCTAGTCGAGAGATTAGTAAGCTGTATCACCGCAACACAAGTTCGAATTCTACTTCGTTTACTACGCTTGAGGTGTTCGTGCCATTAATCCATACTGAAGATTTAGTATTTTCCGGCTCAAAGCGTGCTTTGTCACCCTGCATTGGATGGACAATTGAACGAATGTTTGAAATCGTCTGTTATGTTCCTAATATGTCAGTTGAAAACAGTAGTCTAATCAACTTTGACAAACGGCGATTCATTTATAATCTCATTACAAATGTTAGCGAGATGAAAGGAGAAGAAGATGACGATGACGACGACGATGGCCGCGGGGGGTCAACTGCAGGAATCCAAGCAGTTGCTAAACGAATTGCATACATTGTCAATCCTGATAAAACCTTATATTATACAGACAGGCGAACACTCAAGGATTGCGTTGCTCGTGATACCAAAGAATACCCGCGATCTTATTCGAAGAACAAGGTGTTCACAAGCTATGTTCTGTTGGAAGGCGAGAAGCTTAAAAGAGATCATAGACAGAGAGAGTTTATTGAACGCCAGTATCGAGACGTCAAAAAGTCGTCAAAGCTGAAGTATAGTAGCGGCAGCCTATCGTCGTCGTCAGGAGGCGGATCTGCTACTGTTGGTTCGCAAACTATCGCTGATATTAGTAAGAAGAACCAGCGGTCAAGATTTGGCGGATTATTCAAGGCAGTTAGACCTATTTCAATGGCGTTTTCAGGCACATTTATCCCTCCTGCAGACCGAATTGTCCCTGTCTATGAACTACCGGACATGTCGACCATCAATGATTCCAAGTGTAAATTGTTGGCGTCGCTCAATCTTGCGAACTGTGACATCTCGCTGATCCCTAACCAACATGGGAACAACAGTCTTTTCCGTATTTCGATTCTAGACAGTGGATCCGAGCTGTTATTCCAAGGATTGAATGATGACGATGCGGCAGAGTGGATTCGATTGACTACTTCTGGTAAGCGGTATGCTACTCTTCGAGCACAGCACCAGCCATCGCCAGCTTCGTCGTCTCCTGGGTCACCTGCCTCTCCTGTGGCGTTCACGCGTGTATTTGGTGTGCCCATCTCGGTCGTTTGTGAACGAGAAGGTAGAGATATCCCTATGGTAGTTGATGTTCTTCTAAATGAGATTGAAAGCCGGGGACTGGACGAAGTTGGCCTTTACCGTGTGTCTGGGTCCCTAGCAAGTGTCCATGCTTTGAAAGCCGCGTTTGACTCTGGACAGGATGTGGACATGGAAGACGACCGATGGTTCGACATCAACACGGTTGCCGGCTGTTTCAAGCTATACTTGCGTGAACTGTGTGAGCCTTTATTAACCACTGAACTGTTTCCTGAATTTGTTCAATGCGGCTTGATGTCGTCTAGCGGTGGCACCGAGGCACTAGACCAGTTGCGGTCGTCTATTAACAAACTGCCGGCACCAAACTACAATCTGTTGAAACGACTGTTGCATCATCTTGGCCTGGTAGCCGATCACGAAGCCAACAACAAAATGAAGACGCCCAACCTAGCAATTGTCTTTTCCATGAGTTTCCTACCCTCGAGTGCCGTCGACCAAATGAAGGCTATGCAGAACGTTGTGAATACTATGATCATCCACCATGACAAGCTCTTTATGGGCGACACTGAACCAGAAGACGAAAACACTCCCACCTACTCGAATAGCAGTCTCACTCCCCAACCAGAGCCTGCAACCACTGCCATAACCGACAAAATGGAAGCCGAGTCCAAGCGACAAAGCCCTCCCCCTGATCAGCAGTTCGTCGGGCGGTCCTCCAGCTCTGCCAGCGGAAACAGCTCGACCGAAATCAGCGCATAACAAGCATTTTCTTATTTTTATATATTCTCATCCTGTTTAATGAGTCTCTGCATTTCTCCCCCATAGCCTGCTTCCGGCGACTGAGCTCTGCCCAGACCCGTTGTCTTCTAGTCTGTTTTCTTTCCTTGTAAGTTCAGAGTTTATTTGATTTTCACCTGGCTCCGTCTTCGGCGCGTCATCTCCGGGCAAAATATCAGTCAGTCGATAACTGTTGTTGTTATTCTAAACTCGATAAGGGGCTCCTAGACCCATCATTGACAGGAAGCAGCCGGCCGCTACTGATAACAACAAACAGTCACACTGGTCCCGCCGAGACTGAGAGGGGATAGACACAGTGACGCCAGGTCCAGTGAACACCAAACATTGGGTTCACTCCTTCTCCTCCGCTCCGCCTCCGAAACTGCCTCCGCCTCTGCCTCCCCTTCCCCTCCTCCTTCTCCCTACTCATACGATCCCAGCAACGAACGCAGCGGGAAAACGGGTCTGGGCAGAGCCCAGTCGCTGGAGGCAGATCAGGAGAAGGAGTAGTGAGAGGATTTTAACTAGGTATCAAAAATTCTGTGTAGTAAGAAGAATAGAATTGGTATTTAGCGCTTCCCCTGCTTTTCATATAGCCGCACACATATAGCGTCCCCCATAACATCAGAGCCAGAACATTTGCCCTCATCGCTTCCCTTCGAAGTAAAGCCCCAAAGTTCTAAGTTTAGTTAATATGAAAAGCAGCAGAGAACAAGGTAACACAGCTGCCTCACCAAGTAGTGAGGCGAAGCAAGACAACACCCCAAAGAGAATTTTCAGAGCAAAGTAAAGGCTAGGCCTTCTTGTGAACCATGTTAATTGAGGTGCCCGCGGAATTGGAACCAGTAGTAACCCACCTACTCTCCTATTATCGATCTGCAAATACTGAAAACACCGCACTTGGTGAATCCATGGAATCAGGTTATATCAAACCCGTTATTTCACAACAAGACAGACGTGGGTCAGGATATTCTGAGAGAGGTACAGACGATAAGGTGCGATTTGAACATGGAAATGCACAGCCAGAACTAGAAAACACCAAAGTTTCGGCTGCCGGGGATAATCAGCGTGCTAAGCAACTTTTGGAAACGGATACTACTGAGACAAGTCCAGAAATCGAGCTTTATCAGAAAGAGTGGGATAAATTAAGATCTCAACTTAGAGATCAGTTTCTTGAGGAACGCGCAAAATTCCTAAACCGTCGTCGAGAGGGCATGACTGATAATAAATTTTACGACATCATAACGATGCGTATTCAGACTCATTGGAGAGTGATTAGAGGAGAAAATAGAATGAGACGGGGTCAAGATTGGCTGAACAAGCCATTGTCGAAGCGAGAAATCAGAGTGTACCTTAGTTTCCGATTAGAAGATGCTATTATTGAGAATGAGAAAGAGCGCATGTCTTATATCCAATCTGCTTCAAAGTTTCAAAATTTATACGATTCTGCTCAACTGACCTATCAACAGTTCCGTGAAGCATATGTACAGGAATTTGAGTCAAGACTCTCCAGCACCGATGAGAAGTATTTTTCAATGATAGACGCGAACGATGATTCTCCTAGTCCTTCCATCAAAGCCAGAACCTGCGATGGTCGGCTCCTATCGCAGTCAATAATGACTATATGTAGATGTGTCCTTAACCCTATTTTGAGCCACGAGGGGTCTGAAAATATGTTTCGATTCGTCCTTGGTATATGCGAGCATGCCTATCGACATATTGATCGGCCGTGCGAGGAACACCCATGTGCAGAACACCCAGCCATTCCTGTGGACAGCATTAGTCTCCGGAGTATCAATGGAGGTGTCACAGTTGATGTGCCCTTGGTGTTTGTTATCTATTTCAATGCGCAGAATAATCTGGCTGACGCTTTTAATGGCCCGTTCTGGTTCTTGTTAATGAATGAAATGAGGTATTACTTATTAAAATATAAGGTGAAAAGGTTTATTGTTACCAGCTACTATGAGACGTTTTTAATCGAATTCACCGACTACAGAGATCAAGAACTTCATTATAATTTTTACTTTTTACAGAGAGATGATACTGAACCTACGGTAAGACTGGCGATAGCTGCGTTTATACTTCAAGGCAAAGAATCTTCTTCAGGTCAAGTGCAGGGACTCATTGAGACAATACTGTCCGAGCCGTCTCCGTATTCAATATTTCCTAGAGCTCAACACCAGAAACTTGTATATACGGATCCTAATATCCGTCAGCCAATGAGACCGAAATGCGAGAGTATGATGAATCATTTTAAGCGCTGCACGGGTAGTACAGAGGGTATCATCGAGTACAACAGATGTTTGAACAGACCTCCTCGAGAGTTTGGTGGCACTTACGGCGATTATAATACAAGCGTCAGACGCATTAGACTGTTCGGTACTATGGTTTTGGAAAAGATATATTTAAAGGAAGAAGCTGATGGTGTCAATCTAATGGAACATGAAATCGATGCTTATAAGAAGATGAAACATCTGCAAGGAACCGTTATCCCTCACCTTTACGGAAAAATAATCGATAATGATAATAACCCTGGCATTTTGGTTGAATGGCCTGAAGGCTATATGTCATTAACAGATTTTGGAGGAACCATGGGAGATTTGCACCTCAAGTGGCTTTCCGAGGATGAGGAAGTACAAGCGTTTTATTCAATTGATGACATGCGCTACACAGTTATGGGTGGATACCAGCAACTTCATGAGAATTTTGTTATCCACAACCATGTTTCATCTTTAAGCATATTTGTGCGCAGTCGTAATGAAGTTGTCATTTCTGATTTCGACAAATCCTTGTATAATGAAATGGATGAGAATCGTGTAACTAAAGATTATTCCGAGGTTGAAGATATATTTGACTCTATAGACACGAGGGCACGTGAATATGTACCGGGAGGGTCATTTAGGAGTGCATTATATAGTTATTTTTCTTCTTAGTTTATCTATATATATCTAGCTTCTTTTTTGATATCAATGAGTGTATATTCTTCTACCGGTCATAGATTGGACATGGTAGATGGATTCCGGTTCTACTACATTGGGGTACGTGGTTTCTTTTTCTTAACCCCTGATGAGGCAGATCAAGTTGATGTTCTAAGCTAAGGCTCCAACCACCATACCTATCATGCATTATATCAATTATTAGAATAATTTGAAAGACCCCGAGTCCAAGGGATGACAGGAGATGATTATATGTGAATCTATCAGACCAAGAAGAATTAGCCCTGGGATAGATGAAAGTAGTAGTATAGATGTTCGTACTAGTAGATTCAAGGATCTCGCAGACGCAGGCATTCCATACAACATTCTCAACCACGTGTATTCCTCTCTTCCCACTCCACACATAACAAAATTTAAACCAACTTGGAATATTCTATCGCCGGGTCATACACGAGACGTCTTCCAGAACAGCTACAACATTCTATCTGGTGTGTGCAGTTCTACCAAAAATACGGCCGCCAGCTGAATAAACGATTGAAAACATTGGACGTAGAATCTCTTACCAGAGCCTATGATATATTCTCAGCCCCGAAGCTGTATCCACTTGTTCTAAACCCTGAAGCTTCGGTACAGTTTCTCCTGGAATCTGAACTTGCAACCGTTACTGCAGCTTTGTGAAACGATGAAAGCGAGCAGCAGAAAGTCAAACTTGGATTATACCACCCTAGTTGCAACTGTTCTGCTAATAAAAAGCCAGCTACTCCAGATGGTGTAGTAGGAAATAGAAAGAAACTATAAGTTCTAATGGAGCTTAAGAGGGGCTCAATAGACATCGGGCGAAATCCTGAAAGCGAACCCTCTCTGATTCCCTTATGGCCCAGCCAATCAAGTATAAAATAGCTTTTTCTGACTATGCTGTCTAACTATTTAATTACCGTTTCTGTTCAGTGCACTGACTATATTGGAGGCGTTGCATATTTCGACATTTATACCGTCAGGCACACAGAAAAGGAAAATTGACTAGAGAATGTATGGCCGCATTCATGTTATATGCTATGCTTAGGGGTCGTGACGATCGGATATTGGATCACTTACACCAAATGCTGCTGGATGCGAAGCTATTCGGAGATGCCGCATGGATAGATCAATTTTTTTCTATGGTGGAATTCCAAATATGAGTATTCTTATCTGTATTTGCGTCCCTGTTTTTCTATCAGCTTTGGCGACCAGCGAATTTTGCTCGGTTATTACTTTGGACTCCTCTCTTAAAGTTCACTGGCTTCTTCATATAAGCCCATTCAGCAAGGTTACTTGTCTTGTTGCACGCTCTGCAGGATTGTTGTTATATTATGAAAATGTTTGAATCACAATACACATCAGCTTCCAGCTTGATTGCGAAATCTTGTTCTTGCCGTTGTTCTTGTCGATGGCAAACATGACGAAAGAATTGCAGTTCTAATATCGGAATATCGGGAACATGGGGACAGGTATACAGGTATACGAAATTGGAAGTAATAATAATCTCGAAGTAAAAGTATTTATGATATGTTAAATTGGATCGTGTATTCTCGAGTTCTGATAGGCTTACTACAGCCGTACTGCACATATTTCGTGATCGCCCTATTTTTATACTCCGCGACCTTATATTACCTTCAACTCACTATATTTATTATAACCATTCGGTATCTAGGTTATTCTCAATTTCATTGTAACGAATAATCGTTTAGTGTTGCTTGTTAAGGTACCTAGAAGCAGTACCCACTCTCCCCTGAAATTTACGAATTCGGACACATGCATTCGCAGTTAGTTAGAGCGCGATAGAGGTGTATTTCTTTTAATTGTCTCATATACCGGTATACTTCATAGGTTTTTACTTCGTTCAGACTTCGCCAATGATTGTGCAGATCATCTAGCCAGACAGACACAAGTCCCCGATTTTTATGAAAGTTGTTTGCTTCGCCAAACGCTGAAGCTTTGCGTTTTTCTTCCTTCCGCTTTGCTTTTCATATCATATAAAATATATAAGAATGAAGAAGTAAGAAAAGCAATTGTGAGCAAAGCACAGCCGTCCGAGCCACCTAGCGTGTTTGAAAGTCCTATCAAGAATTCAATCGACCTGCGCAACCACAGATTTCTGTGTGGCCTACAGAATCTAAAAGATTGTTATGTACTACTGCTTATCTAGATGGTCATAATCCTTTAATTCAAATGGCCATAAGTAACAGCTCACAGCTAGTATTTCATCATCCATATCGAGAAAGCTATAGTATTACCCAAGAACCCATTGAATTTGGTTGCCTGAGAAGGGCATTAATTCCAGAAATAGCTAGTAAATGGATAAAAGTGTTTTGGAAGTAACAATGAGTGTCCTCTGCTTTCTATGGAAGGTGGCGCCTCTGGTAGACAGCTCCTATCTGCATCAATAGTCATAATCCTTTCAGGCAAGATCTGCATTTCCCATCAATTCCCCTGAAATTAACGAATTCGGATACACGCATACGTGACCTTCGCAGTCGCGAGATCAACAGTATGGTACCCAAAGCTAGGAACTTAGACAGCTTACCACAAGATTTTGGGTTTATTCTTAACTAACTATTCTTTACTCTATCTGCGATTTATTATGTTGACGATAATACCATAACTATTGACCTACAATTTAGCGCTTCGCGCGCTTTCTGCTTTTAATATACAGCCGCACATATATAACGTGTCCGGAATCCTGATCTAAGAGTGTCTGTAACATCTTCCAACGCCACACAGGTCATCGCTACTCTTCAAAGTAGAGCCCCAAAGTTCTAATATTAGTTAATATGAAAAGCAGCAGAGAACAAGGTAACACAGCTGCCTCACCAAGTAGTGAAGCAAAGCAGGACAACACCCCAAAGAGAATTTTCAGAGCAAAGTGAAGGCTAGGCCTTCTTGTGAAACCATGTTAATTGAGGTGCCCGCGGAATTGGAACCAGTAGTAACCCACCTACTCTCCTATTATCGATCTGCAAATACTAAAAATACCGCACTTGGCGAATACATGGAATCAGGTTATATCAAACCGGTTATTTCACACCAAGACGGACGTGGGTCAGGCTATTCTGAGAGCGGTACAGATGAGAAGGTGCGATTTGAACATGGAAATACACAGTCTGGACTAGAAGACACCAAAGTTTCGGCTGCCGAGGATGATCAGCATACTAAAGAACTTTTGGAAACAGATATTACTGAGACAAGTCCAGAAATCGAGCATTATGAGAAAGAGTGGGATAAATTAAGATCTCAACTTAGAGAGAAGTTCCTTGAGGAACGCGCCAAATTCGAAAACCGTCGTCGAGAGGGTATGACTGATAATAAATTTTACGACATCATAACGATGCGTATTCAGACTCATTGGAGAGTGATTACAGGAGAAAATAGAATGAGACGGGGTCAAGATTGGCTGAACAAGCCATTGTCGAAGCGAGAAATCAGAGTGTACCTTAGTTTCCGATTAGAAGATGCTATTATTGAGAATGAGAAAGAGCGCATGTCTTATATCTATTCTGCTTCAAAGGTTCAAAATTTATACAATTCTGCTCAACTGACCTATCAACAGTTCCGTGAAGCATATGTACAGGAATTTAAGTCACTGCTCTCCAGTACCGATGAGAAGTATTTTGCAATGATAGACGCGAACGATGATTCTCCTAGTCCTTCCATCAAAGACGAGACCTGCGATGGCCGGCTCCTATCGCAGTCAATAATGACTATATGTAGATGTGTCCTTAACCCTATTTTGAGCCACGAGGGGTCTGAAAATATGTTTCGATTCGTCCTTGGTATATGCGAGCATGCCTATCGACATATTGATCGGCCGTGCGAGGAACACCCATGTGCAGAACACCCAGCCATTCCTGTGGACAGCATTAGTCTCCGGAGTATCAATGGAGGTGTCACAGTTGATGTACCTTTGGTGTTTGTTATCTACTTCGATGCGCAGGATAATCTGGCTGACGCTTTTAATGGCCCGTTCTGGTTCTTGTTAATGAATGAAATGAGGTATTACTTATTAACATATAAGGTGAAAAGGTTTATTGTTACCAGCTACTATGAGACGTTTTTAATCGAATTCACCGACTACAGAGATCAAGAGCTTCATTATAATTTTTACTTTTTACAGAGAGATGATACTGAACCTACGGTAAGACTGGCGATGGCTGCGTTTATACTTCAAAGCAAAGAATCTTCTTCAGGTCAAGTACAAGGACTCATTGAGAAAATACTGTCCGAGCCGTCTCCGTATTCAATATTTCCTAGAGCTCAACATCAGAAACTTGTATATACGGATCCTAATATGCGTCAGCCAATGAGACCGAAATGCGAGAGTATGATGAATCATTTTAAGCGTTGCACGGGTAGTACAGAAGGTGTCATCGAGTACAACAGATATTTGAACAGACCACCTCGAGACTTTGGTGACACGCACAGGGGTGATAATACAAGCGCCAGAGTTATTAGACTGTTCGGTACTATGGTTCTGGAAAAGATATATTTAGAGAAAGAAGTTGATGGTGTCAATCTAATGGAACATGAAATCGATGCTTATAAGAAGATGAAACATCTGCAGGGAACCGTTATACCACACTTTTATGGAAAAATAATCGATAATGATAATAATCCTGGCATTTTGGTTGAATGGCCTGAACCAGACTATTTGTCGTTAACAAGTTTTAGAGTAATCATGGAAGATTTGCACCCCAGTCAACTTTCTGAGGATGAGGAAGTACAAGCGTTTTACTCAATTGATGACATGCGTTACTCAGTTATGGCTGGATACCAGCAGCTTCATGAGAGTCTTGTTATCCACAACCATGTTTCGTCTTTAAGCATATTTGTGCGCGGTCGTAATGAAGTTCTTATTGTTGATTTCGACAAATCCTTGTTTAATGAAATGGATGAGAATCGTATAACTGATCATTATTCCAAGCTTGAAGATATATTTGGCACTATAGACGCGAGGGCATGTGAATATATACCGGGAGGGTCCTTTAGGAATCTATTATATAAGCGTTGGGGGATTCCTGAGGAAGCTGTCAATCGTTGGGGGATTCCTGAGGAAGCTATTTAATCGTTTTTCTTCTTAGTTTATCTATATATATCTAGCTTCTTTTTTGATATCAGTGAGTCTATATTCTACCGGTCATGGTAATCGCCTCCCCTGAAATTAACGATCAGTTGGACCTCATAGTGGATAGTACGGCTGGACCGTCCAATTCTCACAAGCTGCCACGACCCCTACCCATACCACCCTTGCCCTAGTTCATATTTAAAAAAAGTTTTCTCAGCAGTCTCGGAAGATTTTCTTTCTCTTCTTCAAACCAGGTGTTGCGTTCGGTTATTTCGATCAAGTTCCGCTTTGTGCACGAGATGTATTCGAATACAGCTACCTCAGATTAATTAGCAATTTTGTTAAATCATTCTTTAAAACCATCGCTGTTGGAGGTTGCCGCTGAGTAATATCAGGTCCGAGCTGACCCATGAAATGGTGATGACCTAAGTTCTGATACATGATTAGAAGATATGATGGTAGTAGCTGCACGTATATAAGCAAAATATATTCATTCGAGGTAGAATGGCAGTGAATTGAAGAGAGTCTGAGAGAGCTGGTCACGATCGGAGGCTATTTATTATGTTTGTTCAAAAAATAAAATGCCTATAGGTAATAAAGTTAAATAAATTTGTTGATTTGTGTTTAAAGGTAGTAGTAGTATATTCATGACGACAGCATTCGATAGTCTGGTGTTTAACGTATTCTATAGCATCTGCTTATCTTATCAATCAGTGATCCATCAGGGTAAGGTCAAGCTTTCTCGCGTTCCTGAAATCGGCGATATATTATTTATATTGCCATCTCATATACTCATTTACTGAGATACAACGCAATGACTGGAAACGCCAGCGCGACTTTAGAAAGTTATACTGCTTGTGATGTTGCTGATGCATTAGTTAAAAACGGACTTGCTGATGGAGGGTTCATTCCGCATCTTGTGCTTCAATCTCCTCCAGAGCCAGCATCTGGTGCCATCGCAGGACCTGCTTACACTGTTCTTTACGCTCCGATTGATGATCCTAGACCCGCCGTTTCGTCACATTACATAGACTCGGCACCTGAAGGGTCAGTAGTGGTGATTGCTACCACTCCGGAGACCCAACTCCCTTCTGCCCCATACTCCACCATCAATAATGCTTTGTACGGGGGTTTGATGTCGACAAGAGCAAAGTATTTAGGTTGCAAGGGTAGTGTGGTTCTCGGCAAAATACGAGACATTGACGAGCATCGCAACCTGGACTATACTGTGTATTCCTATGGTCTCGGTATCGCTGCGCCCAACAAAGTAGCCAAGGTTGTGGCAGTTAATGTTGCCTTGACAGTTCCATCTTCAGATGTAGTCATTCACCCAGGAGATCAGATCGTTGGTGACAGAAACGGAGTAGCAGTTATTCCTCAACATCTTATCCAGAATGTCATTCGTGACATCCCTCCCAGAGTCAAGGCGGATCAGTTGGCAGCGGAAGATATCAAAAATGGAGTGCCTGCTGCCGAGGCACAGAAGATGAGACGAAAGAACTTGTAAAATTGACTTTGATTTGAATCAAGCATTCTGCCGGCGTCTGGGCTCCGCCCGGACCCGTTGCTCACTGCCCTCGTCGTTTGGAGACCGAAAGCTCGCGAAGCGACGCAACGGCTCCGGGCTGAGCCTGGACGCCGGAGGCAAACTCGATCCATTACGCAAGGCAGAAGGAGTAACAGAAGCGAAAACTATTATGCAATGCGATTATTATAAACAAAACGGCCACATTTTTCGGATTCGCCGCTCTTCTTGTCCCCAACTCGTTCTCCCAATTCTTCACCTACCACGGTGACAACACCAAGCTCAAGGGTCTCTTGGGCGCTGTCATCATCTTGATGGAAACCTCTTGCTCGATTGCCGGCATCGACGGTGTAATTGTCAATCTCGTCAAGAATTCGACGAAGCTACCTCAATCGTAGATTTTGATGGCAGAGGACATCCACGTTCCCCTTCCAATGTTGAAAAGTGATATGTTTTGTATATCTTTTTGTGTTTACAGTACTTTTAATTCATTCCTCTTTTTACTTTTCCTCTGCTCCGGCTGCGTATACAGGGTCTTCCGGCGGCTAGGCGAGACGACATAGTTCAGAAGCGAGCTACGGTTCTCGGCAGAGCTCAGTCGCCAGAGGCTGATTCCATGGATGTTGGTGGTCTGGATACTTCCGCTCTCACTATCATTTTGTCCCGATAGTTTCCGGGGAAGAGGTTAGGGTGGCTCGCCAGATATGGGCAATATCAAATACGGGCCGATAGGACGGCAACAGCGAGTGCGGCTATGCTACAGAAAGCTCCCAATGTTGTTGTGCACTTTTGACGGCAAAAAAAAAAAGATTGGTTTCATCTTTCCTGTTTATTGTTATTTTTTTTGCCTCAAACATTGCGAGGACTCGCAACTTAAACACCAACGACAAACAGATCAGTCCACCTATTTATTTATTTTGACGAAACAGCCTCGTCATCTCTGTTTCTCTTCGTCGTCTTATGAATCACACTGAATCCTAATCAGGTGATTTTATCTGAATCCCTGTGTATAAGAGACACCCATCCTGCCAGTCATTATAATTACGATCGTTGATAGTCATAATGTCATTCAAATTCAATTGGAACTCGTTTAATGACGATACATTCTACACCAGAGCAAAGAAGTTACTTACAGACGCTCTTAACAAATCAAACAAACCTCCTATTATTGTTGATAAAATCATTGTTCAGGATCTTTCTCTGGGAGATGAAGCTCCTGAGTTGGAAATCCTGGAGATTGGTGATTTAGCTGACGATAGATTTAGAGGTATCTTCAAACTCACGTATTCTGGCAATGCTTCCATCACTTTGGCCACTAAAGTGCAAGCTAATCCACTAAATGTGTATGCTCAGAATGCTCCTGGTTTCTGTATGCCACAGTTTGTAGGTGCTTCTTCGTCGTTAGCAATGCCATTGAATCTGACACTATCTGAAATTGTGTTATCGGGAATTATTATTCTTGTGTTTTCCAAAGCAAAAGGACTCACTTTGGTATTCAGAAATGATCCATTGGAAAAAATCAAAGTCAGTTCGACGTTTGATGCCTTGCCAGGAATCGCTAAATTCTTACAGGTTCAGATTGAGAACCAGATCCGACTTCTTTTCCGCGAAGAGCTTCCTACAATTCTACACAAGTTGAGTCATCGCTGGACACGCTCGGCATCTGAAGTTTCTGAAATGATGAACACCATTAGCAAGTTCCATTCTTCGTCCCCTCTTTCTACAGAACCATCGTCGCCCAGGCTAAAACCAGTTACGTTAATGGAAGTAAACCCAGACTTACCAGATGTGAGTCCTGCCAATATGCTGAAACTCGAAGCACTGCGCGCAAGTCAGTGGACGTTGAATCTGTTCACTCCTGCTATTCCCGAAGCCGTGTACCGATCAAGTCTTGAATCTTTCGAACATGGAAAGCGGGAGCACGGCCGCGATGTACAAAGCCTTGTAGGAGGTGACGATTTATACGAGATCATGAGACTTCAAACGAAGCAAGCTCAATCTCGTTCTTCGCATATTACTCCCAGACGACGAGTTATTAAGATTAATAGAAAGAAAAACGCGACCAATATCCCAGTAAGCTCTGTCAACAGTCCTTCTGCGACCACAACCACCGCTTCTTCTAAACCACGCACAGAAGAGCTTGTATCTACCAGACCACAGGTTGCATTAACTTTGTCAACCGTTGACGAAACTGCTGTTGAAGAACCAGCAGCCACGGCAACATCTTCCATCCCACCAATTGACCTGAAGGAAATGGCAACGAACCAGCAAAAGCTTCGCCGCCAGTCACGATCCATTCTACGTTCGTCCTCTGCTTCAACGCTATTAGAGCACGAGACAAAACCAGCAGCGCCCAATGAACACGTTCATTGGAGCCATGACAAAGCGATGCCCAAGGATAGATTGTTCAAAGACTTCTTTAGTCGCAACCTTGGTTCCGAGGAACACAGCCCGCCACCACCTGCCTATGTTGCCTAGCCTAAAACTTGTTCTTTCCTTCACGATCCCATTTCTTATGACTCAAAAGTTTCCTTTTATGATCTCTATGTATTTAGACACTAATGACTATGTATTAAACTCATTCTCCCTTTTGACCCCTTCTACCCCTGCTCTGCCTTCGGCGACTGAGCGGAGACGAAGACAGTGCACTTCGCGAAATAATTATATTTACAGACTCAAGATTTGAGGGCCAGTTGAGCTAATTCAAGAGCACCTTCGCGTGTCTTGTGGCCGCCAATGAAGCCGGAGACATGTGTGAAAACGCAACCAGGGACTCCAGTTATTTCTGACATTTTCTCGTCACGGGCGCCTCTCCATGGCTCGGGAAGTGGCTTTCGGCTAGTGAAGGACGAAGCCGACTGGCCAACGGCTTGGATTCTCCAGCCCTTCCCATCGGAATACAAAACATAGAGGACCTCGCCCTCTTTTCCACTATCTTTTTCAATGGTATACAGGTGCTCCTTCCATGGTACAAAGGTGTCAAAGACAACTATTCTGCCTTTGGGGTCATACTGTTCGCGGGCATCAAAAGCTGCCTGGACATGTTGCTTGGCAGGATACCACCCCTTGCCGTAGTTCTCTACAACAGACACAAAGGCAGTTCCCATAAGCTCTGAAGCTTTTAAGAACTTCGCATCGAGTACCTCGTCTGTATTGGGTTCGGTCCACAGAGGATTCAGTTTGCTCACCATCGAGGGCAGTGTAATACCACCGGTGCGGTACTTGGAAACAGTGTCTTCTGGATAGGCAGAGATGCCATTATCATTGGCGTCAATGGCTTCAATAAATTCATTGTAAATTTTATGATACAAGACGTCTACACTAGCATCGTCGATGCTTTTCTCAGTAAGTTGGGCAATGATTTCCTTGCCAAAGTGCTTGTAGATAAGACCAGCAGAACTTAGTCTAGTGTTATGTTCGTCGTCAAATGTATCGTTAAATTCCCTTTGGTGGTGGTCAAAATATTTGGGTGCTTCATACTTTCCACCCACATCAACAATAATGTCACAAATCTCGAGCTTTTCATTGTCGCGAGATCTAAGAAGCTCGGCATCTTTATATTTGGGGAGAAGTCTAAGCATATAGACTGCTAAACTTTCATCCGCATGGAATGTACCACTGTGAGTTCCAATCTTCATTATCAGTTTAGTTTTCTTTTCAATATGGGACATACTCAGAAACACTCGTTCATTAAAAAATCGAGCAAAAAGTAGATTCATACAAATAGCAACGGTTTTATTGGTGGTTGGTGTACATGATGTGAAAAAAGCTTAAAAAGATTATGCGCGGCGTATCTAGATAAGTGCCGATCTGTCTTAAAGGGCACCCTGGGTGTTCTTTCCTCCGGCGGTGGGCTTCGCCCGCTTCGCGGATGTTGGAGAGCACACAACCTATGTTTCTATCATAGCCAATGGCTGTAGTATCTCTTCATGAGCCGGAACCAATGCCCTAGTCACTGACCGTGAATAGAGGATAAAAGTACATATTATTTTTTATCTGTAGATTTGTATATCCTAGCCATCTGAGGCCCGACCGGAGGTCAGTCACATATTGACTTTCTTCTTGGCTCTGTATTGTGGTAAGGTGTTCTCAGTGCCACTGGCTCTACCGCACTCTATTGCGACCATACGCGCAAAGTCTTTGCTATCCCAGTAACCACTATGTGCTGTAAGCATTGAAACGTACTGTGACACACTTTCAAGTGAAATCGTTAAGGGGATAATCCAGTCGATTTGCCCATTTTCATTCAACATTGAAAGTCGTTCCTCTCCAATTGATTCCTTTTCGAAATCTCGTGTCTCGAGCTCTAGTACTTGTCCAGGCTTTGCTGTGACCAGCGGGTTTTCATCAGCATCGACTGGATCTTCAAGGACATATTCCTCTTTAATTGGTGCTCGGGTAGAATCCTCAGTATGATATGCTTCGTCCCGAGATGACGCTTCATCTACGACTTTTTCCTTTGCATCATCCTCTTTTTCTTTCTCTTTATCCTTTACACTTAGGGCGGAAGATAGCTGATTTTTCGCCGCCGTCTTAGCATCAGTGGTAGGATTTGGAGTAGGACTTCGACTGCTTTCCCCCATGAACGGAAATCTCGAGGTGAATGCATTAACCCATCGCGTGCCATTAGATTCTGCCCCAGGTATGGGAAATGATTTCTCATTAGGAAGTGTTGCAGTTTCAATTAGAGACGCTTGGAACCGATCTGCCGTGGGTCCCAGATAATACGCAATGGGGTCCGAGTAATGAAGAATATTGTAAATGTTTCGAACTGCAATGCAACCATAGGGGTATTTATGTGCGGTGCCGTTAGATGAATCGATATTATTTTCTCGCTCATATAACCCTCTAGGATATAGCTGCGAGTTTTCAAGTAGCAGGAAAAATGCCACTGGACTACCAACTAGGAACAAATTGTGAACATTAAATTTGAATACTCGTGGTTGCTTCAACTGTTCTTCACTGCACTTTTTCACATCTGTGGGCTGCGTGGATAGCAAATCAACAGCAATTGAGCTTCCCAATGAGTGACCAATGATGTTGACAGTCCCATTCGAAGATTCGAAGTCAGGATTGATTGCAGTAAATAATGAATAAACACGGTTAGCTTCTTGAGCAGCGGCATCCAATAATAACGTTTTATGACGAGACATGTAGTATGGGATATCCAACATAACATCGCTAATCAAGTTCCTAACCGTTGGAATAGACTTCATAGTGATATCATTGAGGGCAAATTCGGTATCGGTCCTTTTATGTTCAGTCCCTTTAAGGTGTTCGAAGTCAAGAATGCGTCGCCAGTTAATAGGCAGGGTGAGAATATTGGCGTCTTCCTTGACATACTGTGATAACGCAGGAGAGTCGGCGAAGTTTGTGACTTGAATTCGAAATGAGTTGATTGCATAAGTAAAGTTAAAGCTTTCCACCCGCTCTGTCAACTTCTGACCAATTCCGTGGAATACGAGAATAAGCCGGGTGACTTTCCGTGGTCTACTATCTTCCGAGTCCGTTGGTCGGTCGGGAAGGCCTTTCAGTCTCTTCCAATCTGGCCATGTAAAATGTCTCTGAACGGTAAATAGAGTTCCCGGGGGAGTTTTACCAGAAATTAAACAAGCAATCAGTTGAGCAGGAGTCTTGGACGAGTACAGATATGGTATTGAAATTGAAGAGGGCTCAGAAAAAACGTACGCGACGGGGTAAGCTTTTGGAGAAGCAACAATATCTGCAGTCGAAGCTGAAGGTTTGGTACTCGAACTATCAATACTTTCAGACAACGGTTTCTTATCATTCTCTCCTACAGCTCCGCCCTCGTGTTCCTCTCGTTTAAAAGTTGGAGCAAATACCACTTCAACCTTTACATCTGTTCTGCCGTCAAAGTATACAATTGGGGTTCTCAGTTTTGCCATCGCTTCAGGAACATCGACAGCAGATTCCAATTCTGTTAAGTAAGTGGACGTCCATGGCATTATGGATAGAAAGGCTTCTTCGATAGCATCTTCCAAAGACGGCTCAATAGGAGTTAAAGAGGAAGAGAAAAACCAACTGGCACAATGAACATTATAAGGGTTTCTCAGAGGAGCCCAGTATATAGGGGTCAGTTCCATAGACTGGAGAGATACTTGATATAAGCGATTATAGCCAACTGGTACTGAATCACAATTTGGGAGGTCGTTTTTGTCACTGTCATCATATTCACGTCTCAATAGTTTACAATCATAGGGACTAAAAGCTTGCCAGTTCAGATTTGGGCTTATCGATCCGACGATTGAAGATGCTACAGAGAACAATGGGTAGCTTTTGACGCCGTTTCTAGATTGAGAGTCGGCTCGGAGAGAAGTTGATGAAGCACGTGGTGGCTGACTTGAAATGTTGCCACTGTCAGTAGTAGCGCCTCTGGTACCAGCGGATCTATCTCTTCCTCGGTCCGGCTGTGGCGAACCACGAGAGGCGGGAGTAGGCGATTTATCTTGATGTCTTCTAGGGGACTGGGGTGTAGGAGTGGACTGAGGCGTCGAACTCGATGTTGGCAGAGGGGTATTAGGATCATCCAGTTCTACTGGCGAATCATGGAAAAACCACAGAGTGCGTAGAGGAGGTGGCAGCGGCTGTAAAGGAGCGAGTTCAGAGTCAGGCTCTGTTATAAGTTCAGGCTCTGGCATTTGTTAATAGCTGAACAGAATATATCTATGAATAAATAAAGCAGACCCTGCATGTGATGTTTTATTTTTCGAGGTTGCTGGCAACAGTCCTTATCGCCGTGCATGAGCTAACAGCAATACATCACGTGCGTGATTCAAAAGATAAGAACTGGTGATAGGCATAGAATTTTAGCATACTACACACAGTGGGTGATTGCGACAGCCCCAAAACAATTCTGCCTTCGTTAAAAGAGTGGCTCTCGCCACACTTGCTTCGCGGCAGGGCTCTGCGCAGCTCATAGTTTGAGATTGGTTCGGGCGCTGGATCGCTTCTGCTCCCAATTGCAACAGGTCTGGATATAATTCAGCGTATTTCAGCATTTGTAGTTGTCGCAGTTATGAATTCACGACATAGCGAGTGAGGCAGCCTCTTGCGCTAGGCCTGCCCACGATGTAACTCGCCGTCTTAATCGTGTATGTCATCGTCTCCATCTCACCTGTAAGAGCTGTGCCACGGCAGAAATGCCCAATACAGGTACCTTTGCCGTAAGAGGGATATTCAGGGGTAACCGTTTTACATCTGCGGTCGAGGATGTGTGAATGCTGGGCTTCAGACCCTGGAGAAACTAGATTAATGCTCTACTATAACTAACCTGTTAAATACATGGTAAAACATTATCTCAAAACTACCTCCCTTAACATTAGCTTGAATACATTTTGCCTCTTACTCTCGTCCAAACTCGGCAATTGAGCTTTGTCGAGACCCGAATCCAAGTAGAAGATAATCAGCACCGGAGAGATACCTCACACACAATTCTCTTCATCCTCTCGTGCTCGCTTCGCGATTGGATCCGACACGACGAGGGAACGAACGGGTCTGAGCAGAGCCCAGCCGCCAGAGGCAGACCTAATGGCTCACCAGCCGCGCAGCCTACCCCTCATCTTCCCAACACTGGCATAAAAAAAAGTTGACCCCAACCAGAATTCTGCCCCCTAGCACGGCGTGCGCGGTCGACTCCCAACCGGTGAGCACCTCTTGAACGCGGTTGAGAGATCGGCTATATATAGCTGGCAGATCAGCCAATGTTTTTTTTATATTTCATTTCTATCACTCAACACATCTCTGCTGTGAACACTTCTAAAACATTCAATTCGTCTTCAAAATGTCTTCTTTGAACGGTAATGGCACTGTGCCTCCTGCTTATGAGCTCTTTTCCGACAAGACTCGTGCTTTTGTCTATGGTCTTCAACCAAGAGCCTGTCAGGGCATGTTGGACTTTGATTTCATCTGTAAACGTGATACTCCATCTGTGGCTGGTGTGATCTATCCTTTTGGTGGTCAATTCGTCACTAAGATGTATTGGGGTACTAAGGAGACTCTTCTTCCTGTTTACCAACAAGTTGAAAAGGCTGCTGCCAAACACCCTGAAGTCGATGTGGTTGTCAATTTTGCTTCTTCTCGTTCTGTCTATTCTTCCACCATGGAATTGCTCGAGTACCCTCAATTTAGAACCATTGCCATCATTGCTGAAGGTGTCCCTGAAAGAAGAGCTAGAGAAATCTTGTACAAGGCTCAGAAGAAGGGCGTTACTATTATTGGACCTGCTACTGTCGGTGGTATTAAACCTGGTTGTTTCAAGATTGGTAACACTGGTGGTATGATGGATAATATTGTTGCTTCCAAGTTATACAGACCTGGTTCCGTTGCTTATGTATCCAAATCTGGTGGTATGTCCAACGAATTAAACAATATCATTGCTCAAACTACCAACGGTGTCTATGAAGGTGTTGCTATTGGCGGTGACAGATACCCTGGTACCACTTTCATTGACCATATTCTCCGTTATCAAGCTGATCCTAAGTGTAAGATCATTGTTCTCTTAGGTGAAGTCGGTGGAGTTGAAGAGTACCGTGTCATTGAGGCTGTCAAGTCTGGCAAGATTACTAAACCAATTGTTGCCTGGGCTATTGGTACCTGTGCCTCGATGTTTAAGACTGAGGTCCAATTCGGTCACGCTGGTTCCATGGCCAACTCTGATTTGGAGACTGCCAAGTCCAAGAACGCTGCTATGAAGGCTGCTGGTTTCCATGTCCCTGACACTTTTGAAGACTTTCCCGAAACTTTGGCCCAAGTTTATGACAACTTGGTTAAGAAAGGATCCATTGTTCCTCAGCCTGAACCTGAAGTGCCCAAGATCCCTATTGATTACTCGTGGGCTCAAGAATTGGGACTCATCAGAAAGCCTGCTGCCTTTATCTCTACTATTTCCGACGATCGTGGCCAAGAGCTTCTCTATGCTGGTATCCCTATTTCCGACGTGTTCAAGGACGATATTGGTATTGGTGGTGTGATGTCTCTCCTTTGGTTCAGACGTAGACTGCCCACCTATGCTTCCAAATTCCTCGAAATGGTTCTTATGCTTACTGCCGATCATGGTCCTGCTGTCTCTGGCGCTATGAACACCATCATCACCACCAGAGCGGGTAAGGACTTGATTTCCTCGCTTGTATCTGGTTTGTTGACCATTGGTACCAGATTCGGTGGTGCTCTTGACGGTGCTGCCACTGAGTTCACTAATGCCTTTGACAAGGGTCTCTCGCCCCGTCAATTTGTAGACACCATGCGCAAGCAGAACAAATTGATCCCCGGTATCGGTCACAAAGTCAAGTCTCGTAATAATCCGGATTTCCGTGTCGAGCTTGTCAAGGATTTTGTCAAGAAAAACTTTCCCTCCACCACTCTCCTCGACTACGCTCTCGCCGTCGAAGAAGTCACCACCTCCAAAAAGGACAACCTTATCCTCAACGTCGACGGTGCGATTGCTGTTTCGTTCATCGATTTGATGAGATCCTGCGGTGCCTTTACCTCCGAAGAGGTGGAGGACTACCTTAAGAACGGTGTCTTGAATGGTCTCTTTGTCCTCGGACGCTCTATCGGTTTGATTGCCCACCATCTCGACCAGAAGCGTCTCAAGACAGGTCTTTACAGACATCCTTGGGACGATATCACCTACCTAGTTGGCCAAGAAGCCGTCACCTCGTCGTCCAAACGTGTAGAAGTCGATGCCAAAGGTGTCTCCAAGGCTAAATCAAAGTAATCCACCATCTAATTAATTAACCCCCTCACTCTTCTGTACTACCCTGTTCTGCCTCAGGTGGCTGGGCTCTGCCCGGACCCGTTGCTCGCTGCGCTCGTTGCTAGGATCGTATGCTCGTTGGTACACTTTCCATGCGACGAGCGCAGCGAGAGCCCGGCTGCCAAAGCTGTGCCCGTCGAACACACCACTGTCTCGTTAGATTGTCTTTCAATAATAATAATAATATACAATATTACATGCTATCCACGAAGCCGCCCGAAGCTTAACCCCGGGGCCATTAGGCAGGGTTAAGCGGGTCGTCTGCATATACGCGGGTCAGACCTTGGCGGAAGATCTCTACGTTGTAGTCGACGAGAGTCATTTTCTGGACGCCCTCACCACGAATCATGCCCACTAATGCTAGCCCTCGTATCATCTGTGAGAGATAGAGGACCATGCCGTTGTGTAATTGCGAAGTGCATTTAAGTGTTGGCCCGTCTGAGCCATCTGAACTACCTCCTAGTCCAGGACTGTTCGTGGCTTCAGGGCTCGGATGAGACTGCTGCGAGTATGACGGTTTATACAGGATATCGAGATCGACGGCCACATCGATGAAATCTGAACATACTTGATACGTTTCTACGTCTACTGGCGACGAGTCGGTTGCAAGGTATATTTTCGAGTTGACATCAAACAGAAACGCCTTTTCCACACCTGAATGCTGGCATAAGATGTCTAGGAGATTCTCCAAGACCGGCAATTCAGGAACCAGCTTTTGGATAATGCGCGAAAATGCTTCATAAATAGAATGGTCAAAAATGCTTGTAAGATGAAATGAGATATTGACGCCCTCGAGATTCGCATCTACAAGCTCATCAGTCACCCGTTGCATGATGTCTCTCTGCGTGTCTAGACGGAAGTCGTCACTCAGCCCATCAACTTTGTGAATCAACACCTCGAAGTTAATCGCCGGATTGATTTTGAATGCGTATTCGATAATTTGTTGAAGGTTCTGTAATGCATATAGGTATTCATCCTGGCTGTCAATCACGTAAATTAGCGATCCTACAGATGAAAAAATCCGCTCTGAATCGTAGCTAGGCTCGAACATGTCCAACTGCCCCGGTAATTCTTGAACTGCGAAATTAACTAATGAATCAAACCTCTCATATGTAGGTTTAGCAGTACTTTCAATATACAGCGTCTCCAGGGGCTGCATGTTATGAAACACGACCTCACAAATCGAACTCTTCCCGCCTCTACATGGGATGTTTGTTAGTGACGCTGCCTGCGTAGTAGACCCGTTACTCGCTGCGCTCGTTGCTAGGATCGTACACACTACTTGTCTCCGGTCAGAGCCCGGCCGCCGACTCTCTTTATAACTCCCATTAGAGAACTGCGCGTACTTACCGTCTTAGTCCCATAAGCAGAATCATGGGCAAATCGTGGGCCGTGGCTACCAGCGACGTTTCCATATCATGAAAGTCCATTATCACGCCGGCCTGCGTCTTACAATGTGGCAGTAAGGGGCTTGCAAGTGATGTCTGAAGGAACGACTGGGGTTCAGTTGTGTGTGATGCTGTTACGCTTTTTCAGAGGGCAAACTCAGTGAAGACACAAGAGACAGCTCTTAAGCCCAAATTGTCAACCGAATCTTGAACGGACAGAGTTGTGGCTGCTGTTGTTGTTTGTCTCGATTATCCATCCACAGTAATCTTTTCGGGTTTGTCCATGTGGTGCAGCCGCTTGCTTATATTTGGTGATGAACCGCTGGCACGGCTAGAAGTGGGCACCGTTAGCTGGGCTCCGCCATCTAGCTCCCCTTCGCGGAGAGCTTTGATCACATAGCTGCCCTGCTACTAAGCTAAGGAGAGGAGCTACGAGCCTAGGCAAATCCCAGGCGCCAGAGGTCGACCACAGAAGTGGATGATCCGGGTCAGGTTTGGAGATAAGATAACGCACGAACAGATATTCGCCAACTAAATCGACTATGTTGTAAAACAGTTTTATCACAATAGCTGAGATGCTAATTAGATCGCAGTAGAGAGCGTGGCTAAAATGCCGATTATTTTGCTGTTCCGTCACAAATATGCTTCAGTGATCAAAGTTATAAAATGGGTTTGCTCTGAGATGTCTCTATATATAATATATTTCCATAGCTTATACCTACGTCCTGTGGTGCAGCCAGCTCCTGCATCTGCAAAAAAGTTTTCAAGAGCTCTAATTACATCCTATTATCTTATTTATCGATCACTGAGGCTAGAGGTTTTCAGTAAGAAGTGTTCGTGGACATGAGGATACTATCTACATCTCCACCATGCGGCTGAGCATACCAGATCAGTCCCTGATCGAAATTATGAAAAATTATCTATTGGCACTCTTCGCTCCTATTCCACACTTATTAATATATAATGAGCCAGAACCCATTTGACCAAAAGAAAAAGGCGATACTTTGCCAAATAGATTCAACAGACGAGAACAACCCAGACGCATCACCCAAAGGCACTCTGGATGTTCCTTTGCTGCCGCTCATAAATCTCATCAATAGCCATCCAGACTATGTGACCACTTCATCATGTTCCGGCAGAGTCAGCGTTTTCTTGGAAGGGCTTAAAACGGCGGTGGAATTAGGAGGCAAAGGAGATGGAGGCAAATGGCTATTTATTACGCATGATGCTGATGAATTGAAGACCACTGACTGGTGGACGACTGTGAAAAGCCATCACGAGACCTCCATCTCCAACAACAATACCACAACGACCCGATATGATGGACAGCGGTACATTCTGTATAAATTTGAAGCAATGATTCTACATGTCAAATGCCGAGATCGGATTACAGCAGCTGCCCTCTACACGGCTGCCATGAGCTGCGGATTCAGAGAAAGCGGAATTGGATCCAATGACTTAGTAGGCATTCGTATCTCGCTACGGCTCGATGTCCCAATTGGCTGTCTCAATGACAAGGGCCACATTACTCCCCTCGTGCCTGACTCGTATATCTCACATCTGCAATCCATCTCACTCGACCTCTTCGAAAAGAATCTGCGTAAAATCAACCAACTGCATCAAACCATCTACACCCTCAGCCAAGCTGTTCGCTCACCACAATCCCCTATAGAAACCAAAGAACAGCGTCGTGAGCGTAAACGACGAGAGGGTCTAAGGCTCCAGGCGCTTCATGGCAGTACGAGTCTGTCTCCGGCGGTTGGGCTCTGTCCAGACTCGTAGCTCACCCCGCTTGTTGCTGTGAAAAAGTTCATATATATTGGAATAGAATTAACCGAGAAGTATTTATCCAATATTGGTCAGAACTCAACATCTGAAACTGGTATATGCATCTCCTTATATCCAGGCTCGTCCAGTGAGGCAACAGGCGAGAAGATAATGAAGAATTTTAAGCGTTGCACAGGCAGTAGAGATGGTTTCGTCGTATATTCTCCTCGATATATTGGTGAAGTTTACAAGACAGATAGTGCAGTATCCGCACATCGTAGACTGTTCAGTACTATGGTTATGGAAAAGATATATTTGAAGGAGGAAGTAGATGGAAATCAATAAAATGAAACATATGCAAGTGACGCTTATGCCACAGTTTTATGGAAAAATAATTGATAATGATAATAATCCTGATAATCATCCTGGCATTGTGTTTGAATGTCCTCCTGATGATTATGATCGCTACTATACTTCTTGAGAGAGATTGCTTAACTCATACTATAAGGACATCATACAGTGTCAGTCCCAAAGCTTCATCCAATACTTCATTCAATCGCCCAGAAGCTTCGGTACAGTACCTCATGGAATCTGAACTTGTGGCCATAGGCCGGGTTTTTCTAAATCGGCGAGTATGCAAGAAATATCAAACTTGGAGCGTACCACCTAATTTCCGACGGCGTAGTAAGAGACGGAAAAAAACGCTATGCTGTACTGGAGCCTAAGCGAGGCAATAAATGTTCAGTAACACTTGAAAGCAAGCCCTCCATCAGGAACTTTGACAGTAATTAGGGTCAGCAAGTATAAAATACCATCGTGTCTAACTATAACCACCATCTTTGTGGAGCTCAGTGACTATATTGTAGGCCAATATTTATACCAGGAAATAAACATAGTTATTGTCAGCGTTTTAAAACTTTTTATTGAAGCATTCGTTGTTGGACTTAACATTTTAGGGCAGGGTCGGATCCAGTTCTCTCGCGACAATGAGGAAAACCTATGACGACCGTTTAGGCTTTATGTTTATATTCGATACTCATATTCCTCCTCCGTTACTCAGGATTCGCGCTAGGACATTGAGGGTTTGACTTCCAAATCTAAGTAATTCGGACAAGACCCATTTGCGCTTAATTGTAGCATTTTCCAGCAGATAGTTAATAGGGTTTGGGTTCTGGTTGATAATCACGTGACTATGGCTCTCAGCTCTTGACAAGGTTTTAAAATTTTCTTTCACAAAATTTGGCCGTGTGGTCTAGTAGTATGATACTCGCTTTGGGTGAAGTTCTATATACGGAATTTAAACACGACTGCGAGTGGTCCAGGGTTCAATTCCCTGCTCGGCCCGAATTGTTTTTTTAGTGGAGATTGTGAATTTTAGATGTAAAAATGTTTGAATGCTATATGCACTTTTGTAGGGGGATCCCCTGGATTATCCTGAGAAGATAAGGCCTCTTATAATTTCAATGGCATCAATGCAGGGTTACAACGACTATGAGCATGCAGGCACTACTAGCTGAGATTTTGTCGCTGGGCTCACACTCAGACCCGTAGCTGCTGGCTGTTGGCACTGGCCCAGTACCGCCGGAAGCCCAGACTGTTTCTCGCTTCCGCCAATCATACGCACCCCTGAGACGCGTTTCGCCAGTTATTTTACCAGAACAACACGACTGTAATAATAATCATGATGACCACGCAGTCAGGCAGCATGTAAGAGTAATTCCAAGTGGTAGTCTTCTTGTAAATTGTAGGACGGAATGTTCTAGCCAGTTGAACCTGGATAGTCATTTTTGAGATTGGACCAACTCGGTATTATGGACCACATGGTCGTCAGACAGAGCCCCCAACAAACCTCCGCTCCGGACTCCACTCGCCAGATACAATCCAGGGGTAGAAATACACCGATCGAGAAGAGATCGGCTATCTATTATAGTGTTAAGGGAAACTACAAATATACGGTTAGGGTAGGAGATAACTGGCGTTATTGATAAGGCAAGGAGGGCATCAACGGTTTAACAGCCCAAAGCGATGAAGCCAGCCAAGCCAACAACACTGCGCTTGCAATTACTGCTACTGCTACTACTGGATTAGCACTCATTGGGTTTGCCACCACCCCGCACTATTGCCAGATTGACGCCACGGTGACAGCGGCGTCAACGGCGGAAACAACAGCGACTCACAACGCGAGAGTAAACACGGGGTTGACAGTGTAGGGCTTGCTGCTACGGCGGAACACTCGCTCGCATCACTGACATAATCGCGCAATACACACTAATTACCAAGACCCACCAGTAACTATAAAGATAAAGTGATACGCAGTAAATTCGTTTAAAAACGATCACTTTTCTCAACAAAAAATTTAACTTTCTAATATATTTTGGCACTCAACATCCATCCGTGCTTTCGATTGACTGGCACTTTTTTCATCTGTTGCTCGTTGGAAATCATCTGATTATTCTTATTCTTCACAGTCAGTTCATCCGTAATCCGTAGAAACTTTGAGCTCCCGGTACCAACTATCTGGTATAGCCATTGTTAGTACATTCACCCCTGGCTCGGTTCTGATTATTTGGCTAGCCCTTCACTCCTCTATCCCTAATTACCTATTTACAACATTCCCTGCTACCTGCCTACGGTGGTAACGAGGACGACAGATAAAGTTTGAATATTAAGGCAGTGTGCGTATTATTTCAACAACAAACACAACACAAGCTGAGAATACACGTGTTACACGTTCACATCGCGTAAAACGTAATCGAAGACACTGTGCACAATTGAAACTAGAAAAAGAGACCATGGTTGAACTACGGTCGCCTTCTCAATCCCACTCGCAACTGCACCCTTCACTCCAATCACAACCATTACCAACTCAGACACAGCCAGAGAATATCCCAGTTCCTACCCAGTCCCATCCATCTCCCTCACCCACATCATTCAGTCCAACTTCAGCACTGTCAGTACAGGCACAGCCAATCTCAACTCCAGCAAGACACAGTAGACAATCATCATCTAGTTCTATCTACTCTAATAGTAGCAGTATCCTAACTCCGGCACCATCCACGCCAATTGTCAGCCATCACGAACCACGTGGTCGCCAATCCAGTCTCAACAAACTTAGCATTTCTGGCCCCTCATCCAACGGAGGTGGTCCATCCACCACTCTTTCCAATCAGCTTCCTGCTAAATTCGCTGGCCCAATGTCTAACGTTGAGATCTTCGATGCTCTTGAAAAGGAACAGGAGGCTATGGTTAATAAACTGCAGCGAGAAATCCACCATCTTAAATCAGAACGCAGTCGGAGTAGATCTCAATCTACCTCTTCTTCTTCTTCTATTTCCAGGAATCCCTCTGTACGTTCCATTTATTCAGTCTCTGATGCAGAAGACCAGCAACATGGTGCCGGGTCCACGGCAGCCACTGCTGGCCAGATGATGAACAATCACCGACGTGGATCACGACCCAGTTTCAGTTCGTCGGTAATCGACGAAACCAGTCTCATTCATTCCTTGCGTAAGGAAAATGAAGCACTTCGCAAGAAGCTCGCCGACCTCAGTATCAAGCGTAAGTTAAAGCACCCATTGACCGTCTGCGGAGCCAGACCCCCGTCATCAACCACTAACATTTGTCACAGTCACTGAAAAAGACAACGAGATCGAAACTTTGACCAAGCATATCAAGGAATACAAAGTCGATTCTTGATATGCCTAGCCCCTCACAGCAGTCAGTGCGTTTTGTTCTGCTGGCCAGACACTCTCTCACTTACTCTCACTCCAACATTCTTATTTTTTATTATGTTTTTACGTCACAGTAGCAAATATACACTGTCTATAGAGATATCCTGCTTATCCATACTGCCTCGGGCGGCTGGGCTCCGCCCAGACCCGTTGGTCCGCTTCGCGGACGACAGAGCACCAAATAGTGGAGCAAACGGATCTAGCGAAGCGCGGACGCATAGGTTCGCAATGGCCGATAAATGCATTATTCTGGCACAGGCATATCTGGATGTGCAATGCCAGACGGCCAGGTGAGATCTAAAGTATCACCGAGAATTTTGCGTACTCCAGCGATTAGCGGAGCATCTTCTTGCAATTGAGACTCGGTTTGTGCTTTCCAATACTGTAGCACGGCGCTTTCTACTTCCTGCTTTGTTTGTAGTCCAAACACAGTGGGCCCCTTCTTCCAATGAGTATATACAAATCGAGATGCCAAGTCCGAGATATCTACTCCATGTTTAGTGGTATAGGTCGAAGCGTGGGAGACCGCCTGGCGAAGCTCGGCCGGTGCAGGATGGAATGGGTGAGGAGCAACCCTTCTTAATAATGACATGCTAAGTGGTGAAGCGTTGAGGATATATGACACTTCTGCCTCGTTTTTGAACCTTGCCACATATCTTTCAAGTAGTGTGTTTTGAAGACAAAAGTTGGAATAACTAAGAACGATATCTAACGGCCCAAATGGTAATTCATTCTTGACTCGAGTTGCAAGGTATAACAAAAAGTCAAGTGGATATCCAGAGATACCGACATTTCGAACAACGCCTTCCTTCTTCAGCTCGAAAGCCTCATTAACAGCTTCAAGACACTTTTCAGTCTCTACAAACTCCACATCATGGATGTACAATACATCCAAATATGATGTATTTAGCCTTCGTAGGCTTCGCTCAACAGACCTTCTAATAGAGCTACCAGAATAATCAAAATGGTCCTCACCCACTCTACCAGCCTTGGTACAGATCAGATATGTGTCTCTTGGGTAGTCATCATACATGTTCTTCAGCGCTCTGCCAACAATCTCCTCGGACGGTCCATAGTATGCAGACGTATCTAAAGCACGAATACCAAGATCAAAGGCCCTTCGCAGAACAGTTTCAGCTGATAATCCATGAGGATCATCTGTATACTGGTAGTTGAAAACACCTGCTCCAAGAATAATATCTGGTAAATCTTTGATAGATTTAGGGATCTTGGTAGTGATTGGTTTAACCACGTCTTCTGCTTGAGTCATGACAGCGTTATAACTGAAACACGAACTAAAGAGTAACTAAATCACAAGTCTGGATGGTGTTAATACAAACGGGCAAGACTGATTTGACTCGAATATCTGGGATGTTGGGCAAGGGTTATAATTGAAGTAAGACCCCTAAAGCTGTTTTGCGACCCTAGAAAACTTTCCTACACTGTTTCTACCGTTAAAGTCTGCTTATCAGAGGCCATTTAGTAGCCTGATGATGAAAAGGAGAAACAGCTACGTTGCAAGGTGAAAATCCCCAGTTTTGAGGGAGGTAATCGCAATACGAAAGGAATATAGCGACAAGGTCCTTTAAAGAGATTTAATTATTCAGGGGTAATAAAAAGGCGTGGGGGCACAGACTACCATAGCTCCGTATTATTATGGTATGTGACACACGAAGGTGTACTGATTCCATTGAATTTTTTATAGATCGGTCCTATTTAAATCTTTAGTACATGTTTCGCTGTTTCTGGCATGCGTAGGAATCTTATAGGGACCGATTGTCAAATTAGGTTGTACATATAGATATCCCATAATGTTCCTTATATCCTAAATATATACACTAACACTCTGGTAAAACCAGTACGATGATACAACATCTTGTTGTGATTGTACCAATTTTGACATGTACAGAGTATATATTATAGTGCTTGCACTGTTGAATAATGTCATAAGAGCACAGAATCCAGAACATCTGCAGATACTTGGAGTCAGCGAAAATTCAGCTATAAGTTCACAGTCATTACCGTCAAATTCTTTTGGCTATCCCAATGCTCGATTCATAAATATACCAGTTTCACCAGGCCAGCTGAAAGATAGCTTACGAAATTATCATCCTCGCAACCCTTTATTACCAGCAACCCAGACCAATTTGGCGTACGATAGTGGTTCTAAGCCAACGCACTTGGATCGAACATTGGCAGATATTGCGGTGCCAGACCGAATGGATTCTAGCGCAGGGGTAATCCCAACTGGAAGTAGTGGTCAACCAAGAGTAGGTCCTAAAGTGTATACACTCTTCAAACAACCATTCCCTGAATGGCTACATGTAATTACGGGACTGAGTAAATGGCCAGATGAAAATCCGCCGTATATCCCATCCGATGAAGTTGATTTGTCAAATGTACCAAAAGTTCCCAAAAGACCATTGGGTGATTGTAGCGGTGTTGAACGAAGCCATTGTTCATTTGAATGTTATCGATGCGTGGCGCCAGATGATGTTATCACATGTCCAGTCATGTCACAGACCTTTGATGACGGTCCAAGCCCTAGTACTCCGAAATTATTAGACCAATTGCCAATAAAAACGACATTTTTTACGCAAGGTATTAACGTAATACGATTCCCGGAAACAGTCCGATCACAGCACCAACAGGGCCACCTGCTTGCCTCTCACACATGGAGCCATGCCAATCTCCCAGGACTCTCTAACGAGGATATTGCTGCTCAAATACAATGGTCGATTTGGGCAATCAACGCAACTGCTGGAGTTGTGCCCAGATATTTTAGACCCCCATATGGTGCTATCGATGATCGGGTAAGGACCATTACTCGACAATTTGGATTAGTTGCAGTCTTCTGGGATAAAGACACATTTGATTGGAGGGTCAATGATCACTCGAAAACGGAAAATGAAGTTTATCAGGATGTCCGACAATGGCAGGCTGAAACACCTGGAGCGTTGATATTAGAGCACGATTCCAGTATCAAAACCGTTAATGTAGGTATTGAAGTATCCCGATTAATTCATACGAAGCAAATGACTGTCGCAGATTGTGTAAACGGGCCATGGTATAATAATTGACGATTACAAAGAGATAATAGACAAAAAAATCTAATTTTATAATAAACAATAAATAAGTGTCATATAAATATGCTATTGGGGTTTAAGCGAAAGATGCTGCAAACCGTTTCCTTTGTGCTTCGCTTAGAGATAACAGACTGCTTATGGATGGTAACATTCCCTGCCGTTGTTCTTTCTTCTCAATATAAGTAAGTAGAACGTTCTTTGTATATTCTCTGTTTACAACCGCATCAGGGTCGTTTTGTTCGTTGCTAGATCCGTTCACTCGGTCAACGATACTGGGACTTCGAGAGTGGGTTTGACCTGCGGTGGAAAGGGATTTGTTCAACTCTGAGCTGAGACGGCTATTTTCTTTTTGCAACTTTAGCAGGTCACTGTTAAATATGCGAGTATTCTTCTGCAGCGACTCCACTTTTTCTTGAGCCTCTTCAGCAGTCTTCTTTAGGGAGGTAAATGACTTTTCCGCATCGATATAGCGTCTTTCCGCTTCATTGATCTTACTACGGAGACTTTCAAGCTCAGCATGAGTTGCATTATACTTTTCTTTACTAGATTTTAATGCCTCTTCTGCTTCATCTCTGCTCTTCTTGAACTGTTCGTTATCTCGATTATAGCGGATTCTTTCCGCCTCATACATACTAACTGCTTGCGATAGGTCAGCATTCTTGGTCTTCAATTCATCCAAATCCCTATTCTTCCGACTCTGCAACAGAGCAATATCGGTTTCATATCCATCTCTTTCCTCAGTAAGCGCTTTTACTTTTGCCTCCAACTCCCGTAATTTTGATTGAAAGTCGCTTTCACTATCATTACGTAATTTTATCAACGTCTGGGCATCTCTGGTTCGATCCTGTAACAATTTCCGAGTCTCTGATAATTGGTCTTCTAATGTATCGGATCTAGTAGATGCTTCACTCATTCTTGTCGTGAGTTCATCGATTTCTTTACGTAATGATTCAATGGTGCCAATGGAAGCTTTATTCTCGCTTTCGGCGACATTAAGTTTACTTTTAAGTTCTGACAATTCTGCTAGTAGCTTTGAGCGGTCTTTTTCAAAGGATAATCTGGAAGTCTTGAGGGAATTGAGTTCTTTCTGCAAACGAGTCTTAGCTTCAGAGACAGCTGTGTGTGAAGTCTCTAAATCTTGTAAAGATTTCATAAGAGTAGTATTACCAGTTTCCAAGTCTTTGAGTTTTGCTTTAAGATCGCTGACAGATTTTTCTTTGCTACTGATGACTGAAGTAAGATTACTGATCTCATCACGTAGTTTTTTCTCAAGAGAGGTATATTTGTCTTGATGGTCAGCTTTGAGATCTTTAATTTGAGACTCATAGGTTGTCTTAGTATTTGAAATTTCACTCAATCTTTCTGTGGAAAGTGCTTCATAACGTTGAGATCTCTTCTCTGCTTCGCTAACTTTTTTCTGGATTTCCTGAATAGTTTTCTCGGACGCAGAGGTCAGCTGAGTGAGTTGAGATTGAAGGGTTTGACGCTGCTCCGTTACTTTGACAAGGTCCTGAGATACCTTCGTTAACTCATTTTCAGTATTAGCATGCGCGGTTTTCAGTTGGTCGAAAGATGATTTTGTTTCACTTAACTCTTGTTCAATCTTGGCATATTCTGCCAAGAGATGGTCATGCTTTTTGGACAATTCAGTGTCGGAGGCATCCCTAGCAGCTACAAGGTCTTGGCCGATTTCCTTTAGCATACCATTGAGACTCTCAATTTGTTCATCTTTTTTAGTAATTTCCGATTTGAGGAATGAGATCTCCGCAAGAGCATCGGCAGAGATAGGGGCAGAGGCTGATTCTGTATCATCAGTAGGAGCCGTGGCGCTATCGGCAGTTGCGCTAGTAACCGTGCCTTTCTTCTTTTTCTTATTCTTTTTCTTTGAAGGAGTTGACAAAGTAGGTGCATCTGGAGTGATAGGAGTAGCAGGAGTGCTTGGTGTACCAGTAGGAGAAGAGGGCCGAACGGTGGATGTTGTAGAAATAGTAGCAGCAGCTTCTAGTTTAGCAATCAATTCCTTGATCTCTTTCTGTTTCTCTTCATTCAAACGAGAGATCTCTTTCTCTCTCTGTTCTTTCAATTGAGATACTTCCTTTTCGTTTGCCTTTCTCAAATGAGTGATTTCGGTGTCTCTCTCTTTCTTCAATTGCGCGATCTCATTGTCTCTCTCTTCTCTCCATTGAGATACCTCCTTATCCCTATGGACTCTCAGTTTCGCAACTTCCTCATCCTTCTCTTTCAACTGCGTTTCTAGCTTTTCGAACCCTTCCACTTTCTCGCTAAGTTGAGCAATCTTCCCCAGTTGCTCGTCAATCAAGCACCCTTTCTCCTTGACCCAAGCTGTCTTTTCTTTCTTCAGTGTCTCTACCTCTTTGACAGTCTTCTCCAGCTTTTCTTTAATCTCTTTCAACTCTTTCTCAGCCCTACCGTTTTCGCCAGATAGTCGCTTAATTTCTCCATTTTGCATATCTTTTGTCTGAGTCAGATTCTGTAAATATGCAACCAACGATTCCGACTCGGAAATACTCCGACAAGGAGTATTCTCCTCGAGAACTTTTTCAAAAGCCTTCACTAACTCAGCTTTCTTTTTCTCCAATCGATATGCCTTCAAGAGTAATGGATACTTCTCCTCATATTTGCTGAACTTTTTTAGTTTCTGAGCTATTTCTCGTGGAAGTTCTTGCGAAGAACCATCTAAAGATGATCTTGATTGACCACCGTCTCCACTTCCAGTCCCAATGCCATCGTTTGACTCAGACATACGACCGTCATCAGTCGAACCGCCATCTTCTGCTGCTTCTCCTCCCCCATTCGTTGTGGGGCTTTCTGTGCTTCTACCGTCTCCGCTTCCGTCTGGCACAGGGGTGCCACCTCTGGCACCTGGACCTAACTCAGGTGTACCAGCGGCTGATCCATCCATCTCTAGCGAGGAAGGTTCTGGTGTCTCCGTGTGTAAAAGATGCCCATGCTTTTGAAGCAGCTTTATTGAACGCTCCTGTTGTTGCTGATTGTCATGGTCTTGTGTAACAACTGATTTATTAGGCGAATTAGCAAAGTTGTTGGCAGCGACTGAAGCTGCTTGTGCCGTGGCCTTACCAATTTTACTAATTGACTGAAGCATCTATTGTTCTCTTTCTCGATATTTTCCGGTTAGATTTCCGCGAAAATCCCTAATGAAATCCCAGGAACCTCAAGAGGTGTTGTTATTCGCGCTGCTGGTACTAAGAATGGAGATCATAATAAACACAATGTCTCTGGCGTGTAAACATCAGCTCAATTCTAAATGAAGACCCTAACCCCAAAAGATACGCCGCATAGCATACGGCTCTTGTTCTCGGGCTCTTACTTGGCTCGTTCTTCTCGACTGCTCTCGCTTCGGTCGTTTAGATAATCTTGCTCCCACAGGGCAGTTTCCGTGTTTGCTACTTCGCTGTCAACCGCTGGTGCAAATGCCATCATTGGTTACCTATAGAGCGGTGGCCGTCAATATCTGAGCGGCTGGCGGTTGGCATCGGGCGGCTCAACAGCTCACCTTCTCCGAGATCACGTCAGAAACCCCAGATTTGTAAGCTCCTTGGGGTTTGTCAGAATATATAAACATTGCTCAGAAAATCTTCTTTTCGTTCCCATATCTACTATTTCAAGAATAATAACCAAAATGCCCTCTGCTGATAATTTCACTGTAAGTCTGATATGAATAAGCCCAATTGACTGTTAAACTGTATACCTGTCTATATCTCCAGCGGCTGGGTCCTGTCCAGGCCTGTAGCTCGAGCTTTGTTCGAGTTATGGCTCACTGCCGTAAATATGTAACTAACTCTCTAGGCTATTTATGCGGTGCCTTTGCACTGTGACTCGTGTGTGTCTTCTGTATCTCAGGCCCTGAATTCTCTTGACGGAGTTCAGTCTGTCCAGTGTGATTTGACTAAACAGCTGGTGACTGTCTATGGTAACCTGGCGCCCTCTTCAGTGGTCAATGCCATGCAGAATATTGGTAAAGATGCCATTGTTCGCGGGACTGGTCAGCCTAATTCTGCTGCTGTCTGTATTTTAGAGTCGTTTGCGGACAATAAGAGTCCTGTCAAGGGATTGGCTAGGATTGTAGGCGTCTCACCTACCAAGGCTCTGTTCGACATCACCCTCAACGGACTACCAAAGGGGAAATACTATCCTTCAATTCGAACCAGCGGCGACCTATCAGACGGTCCTCTGTCAACGGGTCCACAATGGCTTGAGTTAGGCGAAGTGGATGTTTCCGAACAACTGACGACGTCTGAATCGCTACTATCAGCCCAATCTAAAGGATATTCGGGCCATGCTGTGTTCACAAAAGACATCTCCATCTCTGATATCATCGGACGCGGCCTGACCGTTAGCAAGACCCGATCTACCAATAATGCTGATTCCTTAGTTGGTGTTATTGCTCGAAGTGCTGGCATTTGGGAGAATGTCAAAACTGTTTGCAGTTGTTCTGGCAAGACTGTTTGGGAAGAGCGTTCTGATGCTATTGCCAGTGGTATTCATTAAACTTTTTAAAGATATTCCGTTTTCGTGCCCCCCCGTCCTGCCTCCGGCGGCTGGGCTCCGCCCAGACCCGTTGTGCTCGCTGCGCGAGCTTCTCGTATCCTTGACCGCTACCTGAAATATGAGGCATCGAGTGAAGTGAGGAGCCACGGGTCGGGCCCGTCCGTCGGAAGCGAAGCGGGGTCCATCAGGAACTGATTCAGATCCTTCGTCACAGGACCAAATTGGCTCTAGATAATTAACTTTAAATGTGTTTACCTTCGTATAGATCCCCCCATTCCATATATAAAGTTCAATTTGGCCATGATTTGTAGTAATCGGTTGACCCCTATTCGCCCCTGCTGCAAGTCTAGACCCTGTGCCCTAGACCCTACCGTTGATCTGGGATGATCGGCTTCGTCTATTGCCGCATGCGTCTCAGGGGAAAGTCTATGACTGCATAATGATAAGATAGCAGGCGTCATCCGCAATTTAACTTGATACTATATATCAATAAGCTAATATTTGCTATATTTCGTTGCCTTTGGCAATAAATAGATGGATATCCCTTGCTGTATATCTCACTTCACTATCACCTCGACGCCATCAATCATGTCTACATCATCGCAATCCTTACTACCAGCAGAACAATCATCTTCTCTACCATACAGTACGCCCCTGTTGCCACAGACTACATCTACATCTACGTCTTCAACAAGCACTGGCATTCTTAAATCAGAAACTATCAATATGTTTGCAATAATACTTCTGTTCCCTGTCGCCGTGTTGGCCGCTCCGTTCCACCTAATCTATCTTCAAGGTATTGAATGGAGTGACCGCAGAGAACAGAAGAAGCTACTACGGTCATTTCCAATCAGAGTTTGGAAAAACACTTACTCAGTCACAACTTCAAGTCCAAAGTCTTCTTTATGGGACTCTGACCAATGCAGTATATGTTTAGACGACTATAAATCTGGCAAAACTAAAGTCATGACACTGCCCTGCGGACATGATTTCCATCCTCATTGCATTACTAGGTGGATTGTCCGCCAGATGGTTTATGGCATACCAGTCCGGTGCGCGGTTTGTAAGAGAGATATTAAAGACAAGAGACTGTCTAAATGAGATTAGAATATTAATTTAATGTTACTGCTATACGATCTATACCACAAACATATTAGCATCACAGACTACCACCAAAACTCATTTCTGGCGTCTATGAGGTATTACTATTATTGCCATTCTTCCTACTACCACCCAGGTTTGTTATTGTTGTTATTGTTATTACTAAAACCATTACTACCTTTTTATTGTTAATTAACTAGCATCAACTCTATAGTCTATTTTACCTTTTACCATGATCCTCCCTTCTCTATGCTCTTGGCAGCAGCAACCCACACCTCGAGTCTCCACAAAAACAGCTCTTTCCTTTCTTCGCTACAAAGAAATTTAACTTCTCGTTAAGCAAAAACAATACCCTCCTAGAACCATATAGTTATAAATACATCGACTGCTCCTGCCTGACCTTACCGATGACCCACCATACTCTACAGTGAAAGATTCAGCTTTTCATTCTCTTAGCCGCCTTTTCTAGATCGACGTTCATGATTCCATATTGGTTTCAGGGGCTATTAGCATACTGTTGTATATGCACATATACGCACTCTTGGATGGTGTGCATAAAGCTTTTGTGAGATAAGATAGCCCAGCCTCAGCTCAGCAGCAGACACACATAATTGAGTAGATTATCATAATCACAGGAATATCTCACAACAACACTACAGGGATTGACAAGTTCACAGTCTTCAAAACAAACACAAAAACACTCGGACAAGACCCAGAACACGCAAGACAGAAGACCACACGCCAAAGAAACAACATTGAAAACAACCACAACACAGCCCAGCACAGCACAGCACAGCCGAAATAGAAACAAAACACACACCCGACACAAGACAGAATACAATACATTCACACACTCACTATTGAAACCACAGTATCGATATTCCAGTCATTTTCTTTTTTTGGGCCCATAACGCACAGTCTTCATACTATCAATGAACTTGGTCAATATCATCGCCGTCCCGGTGGCTCTTATCATCTTGCCATTCTATGTGTGCTATCATGGTGTTGCCAGACCGGTTTGTAGAAAGTGCAAGGTTCTGACTGAAAGCAGAGCTCGCAAGAGATTGTTACGCTCATTGCCAACAAGAACTTGGAGAAATCTTGCCCCTCCCAAAGAGAGTCCGTGTAAAGGATACATTGTTTTTAATGAAAATGGAAACGGGTTTATTGTTACCTCCAGAATTCCAGCATCTCCACAGCCTCCATCGACTCAGACCTGGACAAGCTCACAACAATGTACTATTTGCTTGGAGCCTTATATTGCTGACACGAGCAGGGTTATGGGGTTACCATGCAGCCACGAGTTTCATTCTGAATGTATTTCCAAGTGGATTGTTTGTCTAATGAAGCAAGGCAGTAATGCTCAGTGTCCTTTATGTAAGCATGTCGTTAAAGTGCCCAAGAAGAAGTAAGTCTTCTAATGGGCATCACAATTAGCATCACCGCCTCTCCTATCATGATTAAATTATTAGCTCTCTTTTTTCTCTACTTCTACGCCTACTCCTGTGTTCTTTTCTTTCTACGTTATATTTTTTTCTCCTGGGCCTACTACTAAAATTTTTCTTTTTCGTTTGTTTCTATTATTATTAAGTAAATTGTAAATATCATTAAATAAATATGCATCATACGTAGAATAAAAACAAAAAAAACAATCACAATATACCATTTTCTTCAAATAGTTTGGCTACCCTGTCCGTACCTGGCTTCTCACGAGGTTCGAAGTTCAACGATGTATCGTACTGCTCCTCTATTGGAGGTGCTTCTTCAAAGCCGCGATCCAAAAACATTTGCACATCTGCCAATTCTTCAAAATTATAAGGAACAATTTGAAACTGCCGAATGCTTTCGATAATTGTAGCTGTCTTCATTCTCTTGGCAAAGTTGACAATCTTATGTTCGGCATCTAGGTAGTCGGGATTTCCATCCTCAACAAAAGTTAAATCCGTTAAATAGACTCCAAAAAATGGGACCGCTGGAGGAGGAACTAGGTTAAGCAAATCGCGATATTCGTTAAAATTCCTTGACGAGTTCATCAATCGGTTCATATTCTCCAACTTTGCAGCGTTCTTAGCAGATACATAATCCCATGTTTTCTTCATACGATGGATTGTTGATGAAAAGAGTGCGGAAATAATTGCCGTCATTGACGAAAAGTTGTTAAGAGACCGACAAGCTTCCGCAACGTGGATGAAATATCGAATCGTTGCTGCTCTTCGTTTTGCTTCCGAATGCCGCAGAATAGCATATGAAACCCAATTAGTCAAACAATTCGAATTACGGATAAATTCACCAATCTTGCGACCACCAGAGTTCGAGCCTTTGCCACCGCATCCTCGCAGTAAACATTCATGACTAGTAATCACCACCAAAAGCTTGAATTCTCTTACTGACAACTGGCGAGCCATCTCCACCGGGTCAATCTCAGTTAATTTGAATTTCTTTAGATTCTTTGGTAATATTGACGATGGTGGTTGAGTTGTGGTGGTGACTATCATTCGTCTGAATGAAGGTTCTTTATCGTTCATTCGCTTCTCAACGATATTATATAGAGAAGCTCCGCCAGGGAACTTTTGTGCCTTTAACTGTTCAGCAAACTTCAACATCGATTCAAATAATGAACTTCTTGCTTCTGAAGTTAAATCCTCGCTATCATCCTCAAACCAGAAATTTTCTAGCCATGTTTTCAGAATGTTTACTACTCGAAGACGAGTAGGTCGTTGTTTTTTCTCTACCCAAGTTGCGAATTCTTCCGAGGTCAGCCCTTCAGGAGGTTGAATAAGAAACCGTTCTACTAATTGCTCGAACAAAGAAGTCGCATCCATAAAACTCTGGAACGTTAATAGCATGGCAACATTAAATTCGGAGTTTAGTCTACTGTGAAGAGTTAACTGCTCAACAAGTGCTCTTTGGGATCCTCCCCGGATTGAAGAGCCCTTTTTATCATAAACGATTTCTGAACCATGCTCTAACTGTAAGAACCATGGGCCATCTTCACGTAATGAATGGCTTCCAATACTGACGGCATCAACAGCCGACTCCTTACGTCTTGTTGAATATGACGTCCGAGGACTGACCGTACCACCGGTATTGTTACCACCAGCATTAGTAGTTGAGGTAACAGCTACAGCCGCCGCCGCCGCCGCAGCAGCCGCCAGCTCTCGTGGGAATGAAGTAGCATCAGAGGTTGCCAGCAGTCTTGAGTCAACAGAAACAATACTATTTAATTCAGTCGATAACTTCTTAGCAGTATCCACCATATGACCTAATACTCCATCGAGCTTGAAAACTTTGTCTTTAATTTGTTGTTCATTAGTTTGTTCATATGAGAAATAAATCTCTTCCAATTTTGATTGATCGAATTTCTCTGCTAAAGCAGCAATGAAACTACTATTACCGGCTTCGTTCTGGTTTCTAGCCACTGCCAATTCCGCCAATGCATCGTAAATCGCTTGTTTTGCTTCTAAAAAGGCAAAGAGCCTAGTCATTGTAGAATGAGACTCGGCCACTGATGCCCTGCAAGCATAAAAAGCCGTCAAATCAACAGATTCAATAATATTGACAATCACCTTTGATACATTGATAAGAGCTTGTAACGAGGAACCTAAAATTTTTCGTCGATCTTGAGTAACATCGACACTCTTCACAGTAGGAGGAGTATTTGATAGTTTAACGAATTGAGTAAGAATATTCTTCACGGTCTTGATTCTCATTTCCAAGACATTTATAACCTCAGAATCGACAGTAAGTGAAGTATTGTATGTTTCCAGAGGTAAGCGAAGTCTGTTGGATCTTTCTCCAGAATTCGTGGAGACAGACGATGCAAACTTCTGTTCAAGCAGAGTGAGACTTCCTGGAATTGAAGAGTCTTGCGGGATTAACTGACCAGACCTTGTGACAGCAATATTTGTCCACATTCCATCGACAAAATATTTGACTTCGAACTTTGTCAGAGGGACTTCAATAGCTTCCGGCAAAGGAAGTTGACTGATATCAGCGTCAGGGTCAGTGAAGTCATCGTCGATATGTAGTTCTTCTTGAATTTTCAACCGTGTCTGGAAAACTAGATCTTTTGCATATGTGACCAGTTGTCCAATGGCAGTTTTAAGTCGTTCCTCTTCAGTAGGTAGTTTGGGAACATCTTTGATGTCAGTAACAGTTTGATGACGTTTCATAGAACTGATACTATGAGCAATACTGATACGACTAAGAGTGTTGATCATTCTTCTAAATGCTAACGAAATACCACCAAACTCGGTACTACTACAAGGGAAAGCGCCTGGGGGGACTCCTACATAAAGAGAGATCTTATGGACAATACCAGCCAGGTCAGCGAAATGAGTGACAAATTCGAACTCGTCGTCAGGCGAGGTATGATTCGACAGATTCTTGGCGGTCTTGTCGAGTTTCGCAATGACCTCTGACCAAGTGGATTCAAAATCCTCATCGCCGAATTCCTGTAGCGTCATAAGACTTGTTTCAAGGCTAATAGAAGTGTAATCTACAGAAACAGAGCTATCAACGCGAGATTTCCGAGCCTTGAGCAGTTAGTAAAGCAGCTCGCGAAGCGGGCACAACGGGTCTGGGCGGAGCCCAGCCGCCGGAGGCAAAACAAGAGAAATACAACATACCAAATCAGCGTATGGATCTACGGATTTGTCGAATAACCGATTGCTTTCTGAAGCGATAGAGGTTGGTACTCTTGTAGATTGGATGAGATCCTGGGGAACGGTGACAGAATTGGGGTAGACCTCTTTTTCAGGGCCATTGACGTCGACTCTTTCCCAGGGGATCTGATCAGTAACATGGAGTCTGCTGGCATTCATGTAGATGAGTTTACCAGATGTTGAGATCTGTGGCAGCCAATAACTAGGGGGATATTTGTAGGACTCTTCAGTTGTATCTACTCGTGAGTAAGCATCACAGGGGGCATTCGTTGACTTTGTAGCAGTGAAGCCAATAGCAGGAGAAGCAGATGCATTGTGGGTTAACTCTTCAGTATTACTTGATTCGTAGCTAGCAACCGAACCTTTACGACTGCCAGTATATATGCCACTGCCGGCGCTGATAGTTGAAGCCAGAGGCGTACCAGCTGAAGTGACTCCGCCGCCAATACTATTTGAACGAGCATTACTAGCAGCACTTGTACTGGACGATGAAAGATTGCTGTTGTTGACCCAAGGGTCATCATCACCTAGACCAACAGCAGGAGAAGCAGCAGGTGCTAACGGGTCCATTGAATCCGTTGAAGACTGTGAAACTATTGATGGTCGAGAGTCATAAAGAAGCTGATTCTGTTGTGCACCCGGCACAACTTGTGTATAATTAGAAGGAAACCAGCCTTGATTACCAGCCGGTGTGACCCCTTCCCACCAACCCGACGGTAGTTTTGACACAACATAAATAGTATCGCCCTTTTTAAATGATAATGAGAATGGCTTATCCGATGAGTATGAGTAAAGAGCTATTACTGTATCAGTGACTCGTACTAGATTTTGACGTTGCTGGCTCGCAGTACTTCCAATACCAGTAGTGGCTATGTCGGCATTGGACGACGAAGAGTTAGATGACGACGAGGGACTTGAAGATGGAGATCTATTTAGATGGGCATGAGAAGAAGGAGATTGAATGAATTGCGCCGATATGGGAGGAGTGGATGCAGACGTGTTATTTGATGATGAGTCGTTGCCGCCGAGTTTGAAATCGGGGTTGAAATCAGGTTTAAAGTCCGGCTTGAAGTCGAGATTGAAATCGTCTTTTGTGAAGTTTGATTTCGACATGCTGAATCTAGATTGTGTCTGACGAAACGAACCACGAACCGAGACTGGTCATTCAATTAGTATATGGATAATAGACAATAAACCGAACACACACAGGCTACTCTGTGAAGCCTTTACAAAGAGATATAGCAATCTGGTTTCTCTCTTGAAGTGTTTGTCCTAATCGAATAATCGATTGGGACTTGGTTTTATCTTTCAGTAGCGAGACGAAGAATGAATCCTTTTTTTCTTGCTTTCTTTTAGTATTGAAAGAGAGAGAGAGAAATATTAGGTCCAAGCGGAAACGAGATCCTACAATAGGAAGTATTTAGGTAAATTGGTGTTACGAGATATATAGAGAGTAGCAGCCGCCAGACAGGCAGGCAAGAAGCCAGCCGTAGGAGAGGCAGGCTGGAGCAGCAGTTGGAGGACTCTACCACCAGCCGTCAGGAGGTGTAGCCAGCCGGTAGCCAAACATGGCGGCGGCGGCTGGCGGTAGGCAGTGCGATAAGGGGACGACGTAGCAGTAGGCTACCGCTGTTGGGACATTCGCCTGGCTGCCTGGTCTGCCTCCGGCGGCTGGGCTCTGCTCAGACCCGTAGCTCGCTTCGCTCGTTGCGTGGAGCGTATGCCCTCGTCGGCTTGGTCCTGGACTACTTCTGCTGTTGCTTGCTGGGGAGACAGGGGGTGATATCGCCTCCTGTATGTGTACCGGCAGAAACTCCTGGCAGCACCAAAGCCAAGTTTTGCAGCCAGGCTTGTTTTTATTCCTCCCAACTGTGAAACAGCTCGCCCCCTGATTTACCTTCAGGGGTAACGAACGCTACCAGTACACAGGCTGGGATGGAGGCAGTCAGGGGCAGACGAGCGGCCTCAACGGTCCCAGCCACGAGCGAAGCGAGCAACGGGTCTGGGCAGAGCCCAGCCGCCGGAGGCAGTCCAGGCAAGAGGATATCATAGCTCTGGCGTTGAATAGGAAAAGTAGCCCAGTCGATCAATTCAACAGGCCAAATGCTACCCCAACAGTTAGTTATCAGTGCTACATCTACAGCTACCAGTAAGAGGAGGAAGTCGAGAATAGGTACGCTGGAGGCGACCGCGACGAAGACAGAGAGACCCAGTATAGACAATTTCCGGTCTCAGCTACTGTGCGAAGTTATCATCTAGCTATCGTGATTAGGTGTCTCAGTGTCTCACTCGTCAGTAGGTAGAACAGCTAGTATATCACAGCATGTATTGTATGTAGAAAGAGTAACGGTTAGCACTGGAATGCGGACGTTTGTGGCTCGCGGAACGCCCACACAACGAGCGAAGCGAGCTACGGGTCTGGGCAGAGCCCAGCCCCCGGAGGCAGACCAGCAGTACAGTGAAGAAGAGCATGGTGTATTAATAATTGTGGGTAATCTAAGGTCTAACACGTTTGGGGTCGCGGGGGAAAAGGGATGCACGACGGATATTCTTAAGGTCTAGGAAGAACATCACTACACGTTCGAGACCAATACCACCTCCAGCGTGGGGAGGAGCGCCATAAGAGAAGGCATCCACGTAGTCCGAGACGGTGTTGGAGTCGATTTCGTGAGCGGCCATGCGAGTCTTGAGGAAGTTGGTGTCGTGGATTCGCTGAGCACCCGAAAGGATCTCCTCGCCTCTCATGAAGAAGTCGTAAGAGTTCGAGTAGTTCGAGTCCTCGGCGTCGGGCATGGTGTAGAAAGGACGGACCGCTAATGGGAATTTGTCGAGAATGTAGAAATCAGTGTCATACTTGTCGCGGACAATCTTTCCAAGCAGTCTTTCGTGCTCAGTAGAGAGATCTTCCAAATCAGGGACGTCGACGCCACCGACCTCGCGAAGAAGCTCAATACCTTCTTTGAAATGAAGACGGACCATTTTACCGTCTTCAGGCAGTTTGAACTCCTCCACAGGATATTGTCTGCGGACAAGAGCAATCTCTTTCGCATAGCGAGCCTTGAGCTGGGTGAAGATGAACATAAACATTTCCACTAGTACGTCAATTACTTCATCGTAGTGCTCTTCAAAGGCCATTTCAAGATCGAGACCGGTGAACTCGGTCATATGACGGTGGGTGTTTGAGTTCTCGGCACGGAATACAGGGGCAATTTCAAACACTCTCTCGAAATCAGCAGCAATCAGCATCTGTTTGTATAACTGAGGTGACTGAGCAAGGAATGCCTCACCTTTAAAGTAATTGACTTTGAACACATTGGCGCCACCTTCAGAAGCGGCAGGGATGATTTTGGGGGTGTGAATCTCAATGAACCCTTTATTGATAAGGAACTCTCTGAAAAGCTCACATACACCAGACGAGATCTTGAAAATGGCTTGGTTGGTAGCGGTTCGTAAGTCAATGACACGGGCATCAAGACGGGTATCGAGGTTCACATATGGTAATCCAACTTCTTTAGCTTCTGCTTCTGAACGGCTGGCGTCTTCAATAAGAATAGGCAGCTGAGCAGGAGTTTCTGAGATAGTGAAGATTTTGTTAATGCGTAGCTCTGCGTCTTTGACTGTGGCAGAACTGATTTCCTCGGGTGAAGCTTCTATTTTGCCGTATACGACTACAATTGACTCGAGGTTGATGGAGCCAGCCCATTTGACCATTTGCTTAGAAATAGTCTCTGGCTCAACTACCAGAAGAGCCTGGATGACAGCATCTTGTTGACGCAATGATAAAAAGCACATTTTGTTACCTTGAAGACGGGAATTATGTACTCGAGCACGGATAATGACGTCCTTGCCAGCCCACGATTTGTCAATGCCACAAATTTTGGATCTCTCTTCGCCTGTCTTGACACCAGACTGGTTCAATGCTTGTTTACCATAGAACTCTTTGGCATAGTCGACCTCATTGGCCTCACGAGCAGCTTTCTCGGCCGCTAATCTTTCAGCAATCTGTCGTTTCTTCTCCTCTTTGGCTCTTTCCTTTTCCAGTTTCTTAATAGCGCTCTTAGTCAATGGTTTACCATCAGGTCCCAGCACAACATCAGCACCCCCAGAAGATGGAGAGGAACCGGCTGTCTCGCCCGCCACCTCGCTGCTCTTGATATTCAATTCTTCAGTCTTTTTGACAATTTCTTCCGACATTTTCTTCTTTGTACTTCAGATCAGGTGGTCTGTCAGTGACTCCTCTTAACACTTCACGGATTTTTTCATTTTCTCTGACATCATACTTAGGGCAAGGGCAGACAATCGTACGGCTGAATGCCCCCTGGACCCAACGCCATGTCCGAACGACCTCCGGTGGAATATACTTTATCAAATTCTTTCCGATCGGTCAGTCTCTTCTTTTTTAGGGAAAGAATATCTCGAAATGGGCAATACAAAATATCTCTTAGCTGAAGCGCGGCACTCTACCCACAACAGAAATTAAACCAGCTTAGAATCATCAACCTCTTGGCGATGTACAAGTTTCAGACCTTTGCGACAATGGCCACTACATACGGGCCGCTCGATTGAAAACGATGGACGTGGACTCTCTTGATATGTATCCAATCTTCCTCGAGCCAGAAGCTTTACTAAATTTTCTCATGGAATCTGAACTTGTGACCGTTTTGCTAAACGATGAAAGTGTGCAACAGAACGTCCGACTTGGATTATACCACCCTATTTACAAACGTTCTGCTGATAAAAACCAGTTACTCCAGATTGCGTAGTAGGAGATGGCAAAGCCCCCTATGCCATATTGGAGCTCAAGAGGGGCTCTATAGCCTCCGTAGGAACTTTGATGGCATATGGCCCAGCCAATCAAGGTTTTCGAACAGGTCTGACCGTTTAACGACCATCTTTGATCGGCTCACTGACTATATGGAAGGCGTGGCAAATTTCGGCATTTATACCAGCAAGCACACAGATACCGACCCTTCGACTGGAGAACATATGACCGCCTTCATGTTACATTGTTATATGCATTTCTTAAGCATACTGACGAACGGATATTGAATTGCTTAGATCAAATGCTGTTGGACGCAAAGCGGTACAGAGATCCTGGGTGGAATTCCAAATATGAGTATCTTTATATGTATATGCGTCTTATATCTTTGTTACCTTCGGTAATGAACGATTCCTGGATCGGCTGTTACATTCGACCTCTCGGGCCTTTGCTTTGGCACAGTTGTTCATATAGACCCATTCAGCAGAAGGTTACTTTCTGTTGTTCTTGTCGATTGCCAACATGACAAACCAGCCTTATAGTTTAATATTGTGAAGATGAGGATAGAGGGTGCAGGTGTACGAAAATTGGAAATAATAATAATCCCGAAATAAAGGTAGCAAAAGAACTTCAAAAAAGTAGATCTTTATTGGACAGACTGAACAGAATCATTAAAATGGTTGAACTTAGATGATACGTACTATATTGAGCTGAAGATTTCAAAGGACAGGCTTTCGGAAGAGCGTTTCTTGCAGAGCGGATGATAATGTTGGGCATGGCGCATCCTGGGTGCACCCATTCTTTCCAATTCAAGAATGCTATTGTTGAGCATGAGCGCTCGTCTTTTTCTTCTATTGGTCAAAATTTATTGAATTGTACTCAGCTGGGACATGAACAGTTCCATGAAGCATATTGGAATTTGAATTAGGACCCTTCAACACGAATAATAAGTATTTCGTATCTTCTTCTTTCCATGGAAGGCGACATCTCCGGTGGACAGCTCCTATGTGCATCAATAATCATAATCTTTTGTTAGCAACTGTTTTTTTATTTTCCGGTAAGATCTGCATTCCTATCGATTCCCCTGAAATTAACGAATCCGGATACACGCATAAATGACCTTCGCATTCACGAGATGAACAGGATATAACTTACCACGGGATTTAAGGTAACTTTCTCTATCTGCGATTTATTATGTTCGCGCGCTTCCTGCTGTTAATATACAGCCGCACACATATAACGTATCCAGAATCCTGATCTAACAGTCGCAGGGCCAGAATTTGCCGTCATCGCTTCTCTTCGAAGTAGAGCCCCTAAGTTCTAAGTCTAGTTAATATGAAAAGTGGTAGAGAATAGGGGTGGCAAAGCTGCCTCACCTAGTAGTGAAGCGAAGCAAGACAACACCCCAAAGAGAATTATCAGAGCGAAGTGAAGGCTAGGCCTTTTTGTGAAACGATGTTATGAAGTGCCCGCGGAATTGGAACCAGTACTAACCCACCTACTCTCCTATTATCGATCTGCAAATACTGAGAACACCACAGTTAGTGAGTACATGGAATCCGTTAAGATTGATAATATCGAACCCGTTATTTCACAGCCAGACGGACCTGGGTCAGGAGATTCTGAGAGAGGTACGGATGAGAAGGTGCAATTTGAGCGCTAAAATACACAACCTTCTATCGAGGATGCCCAACCTGCTAAAGAACTTTTGAAAACGGATGTTACTGAGACAAGTGCAGAAATCGAGCTTTATCAGAAAGAGTGGAATAAATCAAGATGTCAACTTAGAGACACGTTCCTTGAGGAACGCGCAAAATTCCTAAACCGTCGTCGAGAGGGCATGACTGATAGTAAATTTTACGACATCATAACGATGCGTATTCAGACTCATTGGAGAGTGATTAGAGGAGAAAATAGAATGAGACGGGGCCAAGATTGGTTGAACATGCCATTGTCAAAGCGAGAAGTCAGAGTGTACCTTAGTTTCCGATTAGAAGATGCTATTATTGAGAATGAGAAAGAGCGCCTGTCGTATATCCAATCTGCTTCAAAGTTTCAAAATTTATACAATTCTTCTCAACTGACCTATCAGCAGTTCCGTGAAGCATATGTACAGGAATTTGAGTCAAGACTCTCCAGCACCGATGACAAGTATTTTTCAATGAAAGACGCGAACGATGATTCTCCTCGTCCTTCCATCAAAGGCAGAACCTGCGATGGCCGGCTCTTATCGCAGTCAATAATGACTATATGTAGATGTGTCCTTAACCCTATTTTGAGCCATGAGGGGTCTGAAAATAAGTTTCAATTCGTGCTGGGAATATGCCAGCATGCCTATCGACATATTGATCGGCCGTGCGAAGAACACCCATGTGCAGAACACCCAGCCATTCCTGTGGACAGCATTAGTCTCCAGAGTATCAATGAAGGTGGCCCAGTTGATGTGCCCTTGGTGTTTATTATCTATTTCAACGCGCAGAATAATCTGTCTGACGCTTTTAATGGCCCGTTCTGGTTCTTGTTAATGAATGAAATGAGGTATTACTTATTAAAATACAAGGTGAAAAGGTTTATTGTTACCAGCTACTATGAGACGTTTTTAATCGAATTCACCGACTACAGAGATCAAGAGCTTCATTATAATTTTTACTTTTTACAGAGAGATGATACTGAACCTACGGTAAGACTGGCGATGGCTGCGTTTATACTTCAAAGCAAAGAATCTTCTTCAGGTCAAGTGCAGGGACTCATTGAGAAAATACTGTCCGAGCCGTCTCCGTATTCAATATTTCCTAGAGCTCAACATCAGAAGCTTGTATATACGAATCCTAATATCCGTCAGCCAATGAGACCGAAATGCGAGACTATGATGAATCATTTTAAGCGTTGCACGGGTAGTACAGAAGGTATCATCGAGTACAACAGATATTTGAACAGACCTCCTCGAGAGTTTGGTGGCACTTACGGCGATTATAATACAAGCGTCAGACGTATTAGACTGTTCGGTACTATGGTTTTGGAAAAGATCTATTTAAAGGAAGAAGCTGATGGTGTCAATCTAATGGAACATGAAATCGATGCTTATAAGAAGATGAAACATCTGCAAGGAACCGTTATCCCTCACTTTTACGGAAAAATAATCGATAATGATAATAACCCTGGCATTTTGGTTGAATGGCCTGAAGGCTATATGTCGCTAACAGGTTTTAGAAGAGTCATGGAAGGTTTGCACCTCAATTGGCTTTCCGAGGATGAGGAAGTACAAGCGTTTTACTCAATTGATGACACGCATTACTCAGCTATTGGTGGATACCAGCAGCTTCATGAGAGTCTTGTTATCCACAACCATGTTTCAGTATATTTGGGCGCGGTCGCAATGAAGCTGTGATCGCTGATTTCGACAAATCCTTGTATAATGAAATGGATGAGAATCGTGTAACTGAAGATTATTCCGAGGTTGAAGATATATTTGACTCTATAGACACGAGGGCACGTGAATATGTACCGGGAGGGTGCTTGAGGAATCTATTATATAATCGTTTTTCTTCTTAGTTTATCTATATATATATTTAACTTCTTTTTTGATATTAGTGAGTGTATATTCTACCGGTCATAGATCGGACATGGTAGATGGTTTTCGGTCTACTACAGGGGTACATGATTTCTTTTTCTTAAACCCTGGTGAGGCAGATCAAGTTGATTGTTCTTAACCCCTGAAATGAGGCAGACAGGCTGATATTCTAAACTAAGCCCCCAGCCAGCGCTCATACCTATTATCATACATTATATCAATTATTACAATAATTTGAAAGACCCCGAGCCCAAGAGATGACAGGAGGTGGCTCTATGGCACTCGATGAGTTTCCAGAGGCAGAAAAAGACCAAGAAGTGCTAGCCCTGTGAGAGATCAAGGTAGTAGTAGATATGATGGTAGTAGTAGATTCAAATATCTCCTAGACGCAGGCATTCCATACAATATTCTCAAGTAGTTGTTTTCCTCTCTTCCCACTCCACCCTTAACAAAATTGAAACCAAATTGGAATATTCTATCGCCGGGCGATACACAATACGTCTTCTAGAACTGGTATAAAAGTAAATATATAAAATAATCAATATCAGGGTCAATTATTAGAATACGATAACTTGATTTATCTGTTCGTGAGCTGTGTATATAAACGATAGCGGTTGTTATTGCCAATTCACAATATTTGGTTAGAGAATTGAGAACAATGAAAACAAGAGCTTAAACAATTCTTACACATTGATAACTGATTTTAGTAATCAAATAGAAAATTGATAGTAAACGTAGTGAAGAAAGGAAAAAGAAGAAAAACAGAAAACAAAAAAAAAGGGGTCTGGGAAGTCAACCCTAAACTCATAAATTTCGCTGTCTGGCGCTTCCCGCGCTTTCTGCTGCTTTTATTACACAGCCGCGCACATATTTGGTAGTAAAAGCACGAGTTGGATATCAGGTGACTAGTATATCTAAACTGTCAGCCGCGCATTTGAGTGCACAGTTTCCATAGCAACTGAATTTGTTTACATTTTAAAAGGGTCAAACCAATTTATGTATTTGGAAAGGCACTTCACATAATTGAAGATTAATTAGCGACTTGTGAGATTAATTAGCGATCCGAGATATACGGAAAGGATTGTTTACATCAGCTCACATATAGACCATAGACCAGGTTGGTTTATTTGTTAGGGAGGATTTGATAAGTACACGCGATCCAAAAAGTTCTTATCTGCCAGACCACTCTGTCACTCCTTTCTGCTTCTACGGTATCGTCGTTATTATTTATTCTTTTAGGTCGTTTTCGTACTACCTTCTCACTCTCATGTCGCGAAGAGAATCTTATATTGCAACCCAATTTGGGACTATTTCTTCTCGATTTCAGGATCTGTTTGATGAACTGGGCCTCACGTCTGATGAAAGAGATGAGCGAGAACGCCGAATATATTCAGTTGTTGCTGAAGCAATGGAAAAGTACGTGTTAGATGTAGCTCAAGAACGCGATCAGGCTCTTAGTGACTGTTTGAATTTCCAGCAGAGCCTGCAGGAAATGGCCAGTGCTTTAAAGGACATCGACACCCTATCTATTCTTGGTAAAGATTTAACATCGATTTTGACCGTCTCTGTCGAACCTCCTTATAATCCGTTACTATGTTCATTGAAAACAGCTCATTCAAAGCTTGAGCAAGTGTTCACAAATCGACTAGAAAAGGTCAATCAACTTTTGGAGAAGCTGAAGTTCCTAGCTACTAAAATCGATGGCATATCCGTCCCAGCCAAGATTATGCCTGCTCAAAGCTCTGACATTCATTCTTTAAATCTTTCTAACGATCGCATCAACGAACTAGAGCGCGAAGTCGCGAGATGGGAACAAGAGAAGCAGTCTCGTCTCATTCAGGCTGCTGAATGTGCTTCAGAAATCATCACTCTTTGGGCCGAGATAGGCACCCCGCAAGAGGAAATTGATCCCAATATTCTTGATAACTACAAGGCCAACCCCGAACAGCTCGGTATTATGGAAGCAGACCTCGCTCGCCTGTTGCACATCAAGACTACTCTCCAACGACTCAAAGACTCCCGGATAGACAAGTTATCCACATACAAAAAGGACATCTCTCATCTTTGGACTAAACTTGCGGTCGATCCAGAATATACGGCTAATTTTGAAAAGTCTAATCGCGGAATCAGCTCCAGTGTTCTCGAAGCCTATCATCAAGAACTTGTCCGACTAAATGAAGAGAAGCGTCAACATATTCATATATTTATCCAAGATGCCAGACAAACCTTACAAGACTTGTGGGACCAGCTATATTTCTCGGACGACGAGACTGCATTATTTACGCCCGCTTGGGCAGATATCTACACAGACGCATCGCTAGATGCTCACGAAAGTGAAATTCAACGATTAAAGCAACTATTAGAAGAACGCAAGCCGGTTCTATCACTTCTCAAAAGCTTCAAGGAAATTCAACGCGATGAAGAAGATTTACAAGCTTCAATGGATGATGCATCGCGACTTTTATCTAAAGGACCAGGCCGTAGGGATCCTGGAAGGTTGTTAAAGGAAGAACAAATGCGTAAACGAATCGCCAAACGAAAGCCAAAGATTTTACACGATTTGAAAGAAGCATTATTATTATGGGAGGAAAAATGTGGTAAATCTTTCAAGATAGATGGAAAAGATTTCCTTGATGAGATAGCTAAAGAGGAGGCGAAGTTGCCGAGGGCCGGAACTGGTAGAAGGGGTGGCCCCACAACCACCATCGCGAGTAGTGCCACGACTGTGGCAGCATCCAACAGAAATCCCGTCATACCGACCAGCACTACACTGGCTAATAAAGGAAGAATTTCCCCAACAAAGCCGAAGCAGAATGCTGCTAGCTATATGCCATCATCTCTCCGCCCACCAATAAATAGACCAAAACCTGTTACCACTACTTATGCATCTACAGGCACACATCGCCCACACACCCCCGACTCACCAACTAAATCTCCAACAAGAAGAGGTGGTGCTCCTGACCAACGTACAATTTCACGCTTTGGAGCAAGGTCTCCCGCTCGTCCTGTTGGGCCTCCCTCTCGACTGGCTACCCGGTCAGTGACGTCCAATCATCCCTCAGCAAAGACTGTTCCTGCTATCTCCCGAGTTCCCCGTTCTCCAGGTAAAGAAAATAGAGATACAACCACAGCTACTCTTTACAATGATGGGCGACAAACAACCAACTCTAAGTTACCTCCTGTTACACACCACCAAACACAAGCTAGAATCCCATCAGCGACCAGCACATCGTCTTCTGAAAACTGGGAAACATACGATGAAGCTTCATCCAGCGAAGATGAGGAATCCGAGAAGTATGCCCAATGGCGACAGGGTGCCATCAACAAACTCGCTGCTACCGGACTGCCGCTTTCAAACAAGGACGACCTCACCATTACCTCTACTATTGTCCTGCCGCCTCCACCGCAGCCTCCAACATCATCTCACAAAAGAATTTCAGAATTCAATTGGGATAAAGACACATTTTAGATATATATATCTTCATGATTTTCTTATTTAATGACGGTATGAATGTTACGAACTCTCCTGCTCTATCTCACCCTCTATACCTCCTCTGGCTGGGCTCCGCCCAGACCTGTAGCTCCGCTTCGCGGAGGGCACATAGCGAGTCCAGTAAACAGAGGTTCGCACAGACCGCACCTTCCGCACGGCGCTATAGTTTCCTCACTTTCTACCTAACCACTGTCACTTCACCGGATCTATATCATTATATCAATTATCACCAGAATAAGCACAATCCGGACCTAATAAGTGGATGTGCCTATTGTCAAACACGACTGAAGATATGCCACTGGCCGCTGCCCCTTCTCCACCTGAAACGTTATTACCTCACCACTTGAACAAATTAAAAGATACTGAAGTGAAGCTTAAGCGTTTGGTTGAACAAGCAACGGCGTTTGATGGCATCCTTATACGAACTCAAGAAAAACTCAGTGAATTTTCTAATGAGATTGGTGGGTGCCATGATACTCTGGAGTCTATTTACTTGAAGTTTAGTGAATTGGCATCCGGCAGCCTTGACGATGTAATCCCCTGTTCCACTGATGTCCCCACCAATCCTGCTTTGATTGAATCATCATCAAAGGACTTGAGAGGAACTTGTATTCGCTATCCAGGTATAGCTCTTCTTCTCGATACGAAAGACCGGAGTAATATCTATGCCGCAATAGGTGGTATGGAACCTCATTTTGCTATGATTGTAAAGGATTCCGACGTTTCATATATTGATTACGATGTTCTTATGGATCTGGGCCTCACTGATAAAATAATCAAGACAAAAGTTAATTTGGTCGATATTGCTGGTGGTAAGATCAGCACCGAAGGTAGAATCAGTTTAGACTTGATAGTTTCTTGTTCTGGTGGGGGCAGAGATAGAAATTCGCATATCCGATTTTTCGTGGTTCATAATACACGCGTCCCTATAGTATTAGGAAAGTTTTTCTGTGAAGAGTTCGATATCAAAATAAACGCAGACTCTTCTACGATATATACTGGAAGTAGTGATGAATGCACTCTTGAATTTCGTCCTTTTTATCAGGAGCATGGTGTTCCTATGCTAGCAGAAGTGTACATTTCTCCGCCAGGACGTCTCTATAACGAGGTCGGCGTTGGTGATACTGATACGAACCAAAAAGAAGAGGAGAATGTGAAAGAGGTAGAACCCATCTACGAAGGAGAACAATAGTGATGACGCCAAGCTCGGCTCCTCTTTAAAGGCACATTTGCCCCTGAATTCATTCTCGCTACATCTACGCCGAAAGCTTGAATCGATCTAGGCACCAGCTGCCACAGCTACTCGTAAGGCTTCTATTTCTGCCAACTGGTATTATCGGATCAATCTGCCTCTCAGCCTTCCGATATAGCAGAGTCCAGATCTGCTGGCGAGATAGCTGGTCTTAATAACGTCCTTTACCAGATGAAATGAAATGAACCATTTCCAGCCAGCCATGCGCTATGTAGAGCTCCTGGTCTGTTCTTTTTGAGTCCATATATTTATGTTTTATGTCTGCCACAACTCTGAATTGGTAAGTAATCAATACTGACACTCACTATAAGTCAATACTAGTGTTATCTAGAATCGGTTGCTGTCAGTTCGATGATGCCTTATCTACATATCTATACATTTTTACCCAGTTCAGATGAGAGTATATATCGATAAATAGTCAGTTTACCTCTTTATCCTGTATATTTATAAAATAATACGAACAAAAGATGAAGTCGGCATGTGCCAGCAGATAAGGGCTTGCGTTCAAAAACATTTTATTAACAAAATATATTTCTATATTTAATCTTTTGCTATTGTTTCTAATAAACCTTCACATTATTATCTTATCGGCCACGATTCAGGGTTAGGTATAAGTGAGGTCGACTTTACCAGATAATAAATAGAGCGCGCTTGAAGCTACTTGAGATTAGAAATGACATTGAGATGACAAAAAAAACAGTGGTAGTTTCTTCGCCCAAGGAATTGTCATCTCAGACTAAAGACAAATGCAAAGGAAACGGCCCAAACGAAGATGAAATAGCATCATCGCCAGCACCTGCATCACCACTTTCACAAATAGTAAAGCCACAACGGAAATCGGACTCGATACCACGATCAAAGTCTCGGTCCAAATCGCAGTCTGAATCACACTCGGAGCCACGATCAAAGCCGAAATCATTAAAGACCAATATAAGCAGCACTACAAAAAGTCGTGATCGTAGATCCAGAAGGAAGTTAAATAGTTTTCTCATCACATCCGACACAGGAGAATTCGATCCTTATGAATATAAGCAGTCTAAAGCTATAGCAATGAAAGTCGAAGATTATATGGCTACGAATGTTGAGTTTGAAATTCTCTCCACCATTCGATTTGACCCGACCCTCCATCCCAAAGCCAGCCCTGCTGGGGCAGTTTGCCCAGAGAATCTTTTTCTCTTAAAAGGCCACTGCGAAAGATTCGAGTTAGCGCTTGAGTTTTTCTCTTGGCAGATAGAACTGCCCTATGAGCATCTAGAAAAAGAACTGTTATCTACAGTATCAGCATTGGATCCAACAGTACCCTATAAACTCCGAGCATTGATTAACAGGCACGGTACACTTCGCATTGAGGCATATCCTGTTGGTCCTCGTTTAGATTTGTTCTCAGGTCTTAACAATTATCCCTACGTTCACCCTGATGATCCTATTTACAGGGTGTACCTCGATACTGAAATGACAATGATATCTCCATTTACATCATTCAAGACTACCTACCGAGACCACTACGAGAGTGCAAGAAAGCGAATGCTGAAAAACGATGGCTACCCGGAAGAAGTTCTTGTGTATAATTCCTGCAACGAGATTATGGAAGGAAGCATCAGCAACGTCGCATTTAGAAGAAATAATATGTGGGTGACTCCTTCTGTCACGGTGGGCTGCTTATGTGGTGTAGTAAGGAATACCCTTCTCCATGCTAGAAAAGTAAAAGAGGGCATCATATTCAGAGAATCTGTCATTGCCGGAGAGAAGGTCCTTTTGTTTAACGCCATCATGGGCGTATGTCTTGGCGTCATAACTGAGCGTGACTCCGTGGTACCAGCGGCCCGAGCGGCCCCAGATCTCCTCCTTTCAGAGATTTCTCCAGCAGTTACCCCCGTACTTTCCCCTCTGTTTTCCTCTGTGGTTTCTCCGGTGGCCTCCCCGCTAGATTCCCCATTGTCTGATACTATAGAAGATCTATAGTATCTACTTGTAACGATCTACATATCATTTGGGCCCTCTGCTACCGGCGGCTGGGTAGTGCAGACCCTCTGCCTTGCTTCGCGGAGATAGCTAAGCATATCTGAGTGGGAAGCGGAGCCCAGACGCCAGAGGCAGATGAGGTCCGCTGGAGATAAACAGGGGCTATTCTATCTATTCTATATCCCACATATAAATATCTACCCTCTATTCCATGATCAACTTCTCCTGCTCTTTATCATTGTATCCTAGAATGTATAAAACGCTTTGTAGGGATTTGGTGTTTAATCGGGAAGGGGCCTTGTGTTGTACCAGTGGTTTGGCGTTCCAAGCAATCCCAAATCCAGCAACACCCATCATTTCTAAGTCATTCGATCCATCTCCTACTGCTACAACACGCGATAATTCAATACCTTCCTTCGCAGCGATTTCCTGTAATAGCTCCGCCTTGGCTGTACTGTTGATTATACGTCCATAAGTTCTGCCGGCGAGGGTTTTACCATCTTCCGATATTTCGAGGTTGTTAGCATATGCATAATCCAGGCCTAGTTGTTCTTTCAGCCATTCTGCAAGCGGTTTAAATCCTCCACTGAGAACAGCCAATTTAATGCCTTTCTGTCTTAGCGCCCGAGTGAGCTCTTTCGCACCAGGGGTGATTTTGATCTGTGACTTTAGCGACTCAAACACATCAGCAGGTGCGCCTGTTAATAGCGCAACTCTCTGTCTAAGCGATTCTGTGAAATCAATCTCTCCGTTCATAGCAGCAGCAGTAATTTTTGAAACTTCTGCTTCTACATTCACATAGGCGGCAATCATATCGATGACCTCCTGCTGAATCAGAGTTGAATCCATATCGAACACAAACAACCCTTTATCTCTTCTTAACTCTCTATCAGCCGACTGTAGGATGATATCGACCCCATATGATTTACTGCTTAAATCAAATAATGATTGTTTCAACGACGAGATATTGGCCGAATCAAGATCCAAGTAAAAATCCATAGCATGCGTACCGCCTAAGCCTGCCGATTCGGACAGTACTTCTGGTCGAAGCACCGTCGCGGATTCCGTCCTAAGAACCGTCTCAAACTCATCTACAAACGATGGCGTGATACCTTTATCACTAATCAAAGTAGCTACGTAAGACATGCTATGAAAAGAGGCCGTGTCCCTGAGGTTGTCTGATTGTAGTGGTAGTGGTTGTATTAGTTGTAATTGTTAGGATGTGGAAATAACAAGGTTAGAAGCTCCAATTGACGTGCCGCGAAAAACTGAAAAATAGATAGTCAATGGAAAATTCTATTTATTACCAAGGCTTGTGTTTCAAAGTGTCACAAAATCATTCATAAAAAAAATCTACGGAGATAAAGTTGTTTTATTTTTGACTCATGCTCATGGTCGTGGCTCATGCTATGTAACGGGTTGTATAGAATTGTTAAATCGGGGTCCAGAGTCACGTGCTCATGCAATTATTTGTGAACAGAGCAGTGAGGGTGAATGAGGCGATAGAATCAATGGTAAAGCACAAAGTGTGAAAAAGGCGAGGGAGCGAAGGGGCATGTCGAGTATCAAACTCTCTGTGCATGTAATAATGGAGTTATTTCTGTCATCTTCCGGCTTCTTTCTCATTTGGTAATGAAAGAGACAGAAATGGATGAGGCAGAAGATAGTGGAAAATATATCACGTGATGGATTTAGTATGTGAAATATGAAATATAAACATATATAGATCTACTGCCTCCACACCCCCTAATACAAACACTTCCACCGCAGTCCCCATATGATCACAAGTCTCGATTGAATGGATAATCGAATCTAAGTTAATCTTACAGATTTATGGGACTGCGCTACTGATTTCTGATCCATCAAGTATATCACGTCACTATCAACCAATTGATTGATCACTCTACTCTGTCTTTCTATTTCTCTATCAAAATGGTTCTAGTCGATGAGAATATCCTAGAACAACTCAGGCCATGGGTAGAACAAACCCTTTCTCAAGTCGTCGAATCAGACGTGGATATCTTATCGACTTATGTCCTGGCACTATTAAGACATGATCTTCCTATCAACGAACTACGCACAATGTGTGAAGCTCAATTAGAAGACTTTTTACATGACAATTCTAAACCATTTGCTAGTGGGTTGATGGACGCGCTGGAGTCTGTAATTGGGTATAATCAAGAAGGGGCAGCATATGAGGTAAATGACGATTATGGCCAGACGAATCATCAGGACGAAGCATTACAGAAAGAGCAGCAGAAGACACCGGAGAAGACTCTGTCAGAACAGGAGTGGCATCAGCATAGGCGTCATCAACCCCCTCAACAACAACAGTCTATAGCTCAACACCAGCCTCCGTACCAGGAGCAGCAATCTGGACAGCCCCATGCTGAATCTGAACACCAACCTGCCGCAACCCAATTTCACGGCCAAGAGCAATTCCGCCAAAACTTCCGCAATACAAGGGATCGCGATCTCGGAAAGAGTCATGATTTCGTGCCAGACGCCGATTATAATGCGTTATACGGTGGGAGCGGTAGTGATGGTGGTAGCAGAAACGGAAACGGTAGACAGATATATGGCCCAGCGTCTATTCCTCCTCCAGTTATTCCATACCCTCCTCCTTCAGTGCCACCACCCCCCTCCTATCAATTCGATATTAGTGGACCTGCACCTGCTCACTTCCCTCCTGACTATATGGCATTTTTACAATTCCAACAGCAATTCCGACAACAGAACTATAGAGGAAGAAAGGGCAGACGTGGTGGAGGAGGAGGAGGAGGAGGCGGTAAAATTTATAATCAGAACTACAACCAGAATCGCGACTCGGAGCCCAGCCAACGCACTCTTCGTCCATATGATACTTCTACTCACATTTGGTCATATAGTTCGCCGATAGCAGGTAAAAATTTTGAAAACGATTATTCAAACACAAAACTAGTAGTTGAAAAGGTACCCGAAGATAAGTTCAATACTGACTCTATTACTGAATACTTTTCTAAATTCGGTAGTCTTGTCAATGTCACTTTAAACAAGAAATACGGTGTTGTAGAACTTGAATATGAAGGCCACGATCAAGCAAGAGCCGCGTATGAATCACCCGAAGCGGTGTTCAATAATCGCTTTGTCAAAGTATTTTGGCGAAAAACGGCCAATCACGAGAATGCTGATAGCAGAAGTGGCCCTCCTCCACCTGCGATTGACCTTGAAGAGATTGCTCGCATCCAAATGGCGAAGCAGAAAGAATTTGAAGAGAAGCGTGCTAAACGGCTAGAATACGAAGCTAAAATGAAACAGGTTCTTGAAATGAAGTCAGCCATTCTTCAAGAACAGAAGCGCATTTTGTTACAGCAGGCGTCAGTTGCTCATTCCGATGGAAGCAGTAACACTGAGGCATTAAAGCTGCAATTAGAAGCACTTAAAGCTGAAGCTGAGATCCTGGGAATCAGTTCATCCTCTGAGCCTAGCACTTCTCACTATCATCCATACTCAGGTTCTAGTGCACCGGGAAGAGGAGGCAGAGGCAGTGGATTCCGAGGCAGAGGCGGCATCCGTGGCGGATATCATCACCCATATTCTGCACCATATCGCGGTGGACGTGGCGGACGTGGTGGTGGATTCAATCGTGCTCGATACTCCCTTGACCTCCGTCCTAAATCTATCCTCGTCACACCCGTCCCCGCCGAGAAAGAAGAAGCACTGCGGAGTCATCTTCTGCATTTCGGCGAGTATGAAGAAGTACGACGCAGTCCTACCAGCCCTGGTTTTGTCATTGATTTCAAGGATAGGAAAGCGGCTGAATCGTTCTACAATAACTCTCAAGACGTCCCTGAAATCGGTTCAGTCGAGATGAAGTGGGAAAGATCGAATCAAGACGACCGAAAGCACTCCATGTCGCCCGAGGCAATGGATATAAACTAATTGTATTTTTATATCTTCATACGTCTTACCTGGCCCTACCTTTGATGGCTGGGCTCTGTCCATAGCAGTAGATGCGCTTCGCTGCTATTATAATTATTCTATAAGAGTTTCTGACCCTCTGGTTGCATTTGATGACTAGTGGAGAAGGTGTCGCGCATAGCGGTAGGGGTTACCCGGCCTCAACCTCCGGCCTTCGGGTAGTATATAAAGTAGTGCTGACGAACATGAATTTCTGTGTATTACCAACCATTCAAACATTTTCATTATACTATGTCTTTGAAGGGGAAAGAAAGACTAGCTAGTGAGTAGCAATGTGGTTGTGGTGGGGTTTTTGCTTCTATTCTTTTAAGGACGGACAAAGCTCTTTGAGATTATACTCATGAGCTGGAGGGCGGCGCGAAAGCAGTAATGTTCCGTAAGTCGAATGGTTACTAACAGATGCTGAAAGCAAAGAGAAATTATGCAGAAGCAGAGTTAGGCAATGGTTATTCTTCAGATAGCTCTGAAAATACGAGTTATGATGAAGAGGAAGATGATGACGGTGTAGAGCAGTTGCCTGCAATTCCTAAACTGCACTTGAAGATTAATCAAGTCAAAGAACAGGCTCCTGATGCGAATAGTAATTTGGTAGTCCCCGACAGTATGGCGAATATGTTTGGTAAGTCTGACTACTCATACTTGAAATTAAAACCAGATCATGCCTCTCGTCCTTTGTGGATCAACCCAGAAGATGGAAGGATTATTTTGGAAAGTTTTTCTCCTTTAGCTGAGCAGGCTCAAGATTTCTTGGTCACTATTGCTGAGCCCATCAGTAGGCCAAGCCATATTCATGAGTATCGCATTACTACTTACTCGTTATATGCTGCTGTGTCTGTAGGTCTGGAGACGAATGATATCATTTCAGTATTGAATCGATTATCGAAAGTACCTGTTCCAAAAAGCATCATCACATTTATTCATAGCTGTACTATTTCGTACGGTAAAGTCAAGCTAGTCTTGAAACATAATCGTTATTTTGTTGAAAGTTCTCATGCTGATACATTACAGATGTTACTGAAAGATCCAGAGGTTGGCAAGTTACGTATTGAGGCGTCCGAAACAGTTACTAAAGATGGTCTCGTGACTGAAAAGGCGCCAACCGCTGGCTCGCTCGTCATTCCTGGAACTGCTGCAAGTAGAAAGGATAATACTGCAGCAGATGGAAATACAAATAATTCTGCTATTGATGGAAACAGCAAATCGAGTGCTGGTGGTGCAGACACTGCCGAGTTCTTCTCTCATATTGTAGACATTGAAAGAGACGACGATGACGACTTGGATGCAGTGCATTCATTTGAAATATCTCCCGACTCTGTAGAAGATGTCAAGAAAAGATGCCAAGAAATCGACTACCCGGTGCTTGAAGAGTATGATTTTAGAAACGATTTACGAAATCCAGATCTCGATATTGATCTGAAACCGTCGACTCAAATCCGTCCTTACCAGGAAAAAAGTTTAAGTAAAATGTTTGGTAATGGACGTGCTCGGTCGGGTATTATTGTGCTGCCTTGTGGTGCTGGTAAGACTTTGGTAGGTATAACTGCCGCATGTACTATTCGTAAAAGTGTCATTGTATTGTGCACCTCGTCAGTATCCGTAATGCAGTGGAAACAGCAGTTTTTACAGTGGTGTACTATTCAACCTGAAAACGTGGCGGTATTTACCTCGGACAATAAAGAGAAATTTCAGGGTGATGCCGGGTTAGTTGTATCTACCTATTCGATGGTTGCAAATACTCGTAATAGATCGCACGATTCGCAAAAAATGATGGATTTCCTGACATCCCGAGAATGGGGATTTATTATTTTAGATGAAGTGCACGTAGTACCAGCTGCTATGTTTAGAAGGGTCGTCACAACTATAGCGGCTCACGCGAAACTGGGTTTGACAGCTACCTTGGTAAGAGAAGATGATAAAATCAACGATCTTAATTTTCTGATTGGTCCAAAGCTTTATGAAGCAAACTGGATGGATCTGGCACAAAAAGGACATATTGCCAATGTTCAGTGTGCCGAAGTATGGTGCCCGATGACTTCGGAGTTTTACCAAGAATATTTATTAGCTAATGCGCGTAAGAGAATGCTGTTGTATATTATGAACCCAACGAAATTCCAAGCCTGCCAGTTTCTGATTGAATACCATGAGCGAAGAGGAGATAAAATAATTGTGTTTTCTGATAACGTGTATGCTCTCAAGGCGTATGCCTTGAAACTGGGTAAACCGTTTATTTTCGGCGGTACTCCTCAGCAAGAGAGGATGATGATTTTAAAGAATTTCCAATATAATGACGATGTCAACACCATTTTCTTGTCTAAAGTAGGTGATACGAGTATCGACTTGCCTGAAGCTACATGTTTAATTCAGATTTCGTCGCACTATGGATCCCGTCGGCAAGAAGCACAGCGATTGGGCCGTATTCTACGAGCCAAGCGAAGAAACGACGAGGGCTTCAATGCCTTTTTCTACTCTCTCGTTTCAAAAGATACTCAGGAAATGTACTACTCCACTAAGAGGCAGGCGTTTCTCGTTGATCAGGGCTATGCATTTAAAGTAATCACCCATCTCCACGGTATGGAAACATTGCCGAATCTTGCTTACTCTTCGCTAAGCGAACGACGAGAACTGCTTCAGATGGTATTACTACAGAATGAAGATGCTGCTGGTCTAGAAGCTGGTGATGATGCTGATAACTTTGTTGGCCGAGGGTCCAACACCGCCAAAGTCAAAGCCAAACGGGCGGTGGGTTCTTTGGCAAGTCTTGCGGGTGGTGAGGATATGGCGTACATCGAATACAATAAGAATAAGAACAAGGAACTGAAGAGCCACAATCCCGTCATTCGGAAATTTTATTATAAGAAGAAGTAGAGCTATTTGTCATTAAATTATTTATTTATATCCATCTGCTCAGACCCCTAGCCCCGCCTCGCTGAGGAATACACGGTGCAAGCTCGGGTCTGGGTATAGCCCAGGTACATTTTGCCACTGAGAGCAATAAAAAGTAGCCCATTATCATACCCTATATGTTATATAAATATATATATATAAATACTATGTTTTCATTAGTTTCGTTGCAATGCAGCAGCTCGTCTAAGTTGATATTCATGTACACTCTGACCGCTCACTTCGTCATCAGAGAGATATACTACACTGTCTATATCATCATTACTAGCAGTGTCACTGGCACTGGGAGTAGATAATTCTGAATATGATGCAATTGACGAACCAGTGCGAACCCAGCTCGCATCTGATAATGTATCGTCATTTGTACTACTAGCGTACATCAGAGACGGCTCTTCACTGGTTACTGAATTTGTACGAGTTCTTAGACTGATGGTATCCCCATGATTCACTTCAAATGTACCTGGCGTCATTACTGGATTGAGATCTTGGAAATACCTCTGCATCTGAAAATCATTGTCTTCATTAATACCGCCCGTATTAATTCTTCTCTGCCTCATGCCTATATCTTGCACTAAGCTGGAGCTACTAGCATTATTGTTATCAATAGTGATAGCATTGGATGAAGACTGGCCAGATGTATAATAGTTAATGGTATTACCAGGGTATGCAGTTTCATAACTCTTCATGCTACTACTGGCGCTTGAATCCGAGGCAAGTGTTTTCTTTCTCTCCAAAGTCTCCAAACCATACGCTTCGCCTCGACCCTCGTCGTAGTTTGGCGCCTGCGGGTAATAGAACTCAGCTGGTTTATCATACAGGTCCGAATCGTCATCCGACTGGTAATCTCCTTTACCATTTCTACCGCGAATAGGACCATTGCTTCTCCCATTACGATCACTGCGACCTCTCATGGGCCCTCTTCTTAACCGTCTTTCCAATCTCTTCTTTTCGATCAGAGCTTTGATCTCATCTCTATTGGCATAAACGGCTGCTCCAACGCCCACAATCAACCCTGCAACAAGCAATATTGGAACTACAACTCATCCGTTAGTACTTGTTCCGAGCATCGGTATACACCTTGCGGCCTGGCTCTGTCCAGACCCAAAGAAACCCCCGCGAAACCAAGTCGATCCGTCAGAGACCCAAATAGCTATACTTACCATGATATGGCATCCTGGAATAACTCAAAAATGCAAAAATATATCAAAAATATAACAATTGGTGGTGCTTACGTATCGCCGTGGTGTTCAGAATGAGTTCCAAACGCTGCAACACTTGAAAATCAAACAAAAAAGACTTATTTAACGTCACACGTGCTATACGACGTGTGTTGTGCTTATGCCTTGAATACCAGTTGGTGTTGCTCTTAGATAACAAAGTCAGAAAGAACTGCGGTCAGAATGTGGTGCCGTTAGGTTTCTGAGGCCTGGCTCGGTTCACCTACTAAGCGCAGAGATAAGGGTTTGTACGGTTACCATCAGTACTAAAATTAGCTAGCGCCTTGCGCTGTGGGGAGTTGGTGGTGTCATATTCACGTGATGCCCATTTTGGACCCTGCAGACCCAGACCGTGATTCTTTCTGCCTCTGGCTGGTCTCTGTCCGGACCCGTGGCTCGCTTCGCTCATTGCACAGACTCTGAACTGATATGTGTTAGTTTTATTACGCTCTATCTACCTAGATTCGCAACTCCGCATAGCGATAAACCAACCGCCAGAGGCAGACGCCGATATTCACAGGACCCTTGCTTCAGACCCTGCGTTGCTATCTGAACTTTGCACTATTGCCAAGCCCAGGTTCTTCCCAGACTTCTAATCCGTTTCGATAACTGCAGAGAGCTACCTTTTGGGCCCTGAGGCCAGTCTTGGGTTCTCCGTCAATCTTGCCGCCAAAAGCAGAACGGGCAATAGAGTATATATATATATAACAATTGCGTGTTAGATCTATCCTATATTTTATGCAGATATGTTTTACATTTCATATTCTATATTTGCCTCTATCGTCAAGAGCATATCAGGACATGTAAGACTAGTCGGTGAATTTGTAACTACCAGAGGCCATTGTGATGGAACCACCTCTGTAACTACCCTTCTTCATCTTATTCTTGTTTTTGGTGAAATCTTTACCCCTGACCTTGCCTAGCTTATCATTGGCCATTTCTCCCCAGGTGCCTGCAGCTCCTTTGTAGGTGTTATCTGTAAGAACATCGTGTTCAAATTCGATTTTGGCTCTGTCGATTCTGGAGAAGTACTGACGTTCTCCTGGAGCAGGACTAGATGATTGCGAAGTTGCTGCGGGTGACTCTACAGCGGTAGTCGTAGTTGTAGTCTTTCTGACTGTGCCGTTGGCGCCAGCAACAATAGTAGTGGTAGTGATCTTTTTTTCCTTTTTTGCCTTTTTAGGAGCAGGTTCGTCATCAGAGTCAGAAGAAGACGAGTCCGAGTTAACAGAGGACGAAGAGGACGAAGAGGACGGCGAACCAGATCTAGATCTTTTTTTAGACTCCTTTGCATCAGACTCGGACGAGGAGGAGGAAGAAGAGGAAGAGTCGGAGTCGGAGTCGGAGTCGGAGCTAGAGGAGGAACTTGAATCGGAATCTGACTCGGAATCGGAATCGGAGCTAGAGCTGGAGCTGGAGCTGGAGCTGGAGCTGGAGCTAGAATCTGAAGATGAAGATGAAGAAGACGAGGAAGAGGAAGAGCTCGAATCGGAATCTGAGGACGAAGAACTGGAGTCGGAATCTGAATCGCTCTCACTCTCGCTCTCATTGTCGCTTTCACTTTTCACAGATGCGGTACTAGATCCACTTTCCTCTTTCTTTGCAAAGTCAGACATTGTCTTATTACTTTTCCACAACCAGAAAATAGCCTCAAGAGGGAATAAGTTCTCATCGTCCTTCAATTCGACAGAGGAGTCAACTGTCTTTACCTCTTTTCGAAGAGCCTTTGCAGACTTTGTAAAGCCCCCTTTCTCGAGGTACTGCACAATAAATGGAAGAACTTCCTTCACAGGTACAGTTACAGCAGCAGAGTCCATTGTTAGGAATAATCAAAAATAAATAATAAATTAGGAAATAGCGGACAAAGTTGAACGGTTACCAGACAGCCAGTGTGTGTAAGTTGAAAAGATAAGAAATAGGCAGGGGTGAAAAATATTGAGCCTCACAGTGAAAAATTTGTGTCGATCATGAAAAAAATGGCGTTCGCCGATCTACGTGGACTTAGATTAGATAAGATTATAATCAATGCGTCTGACGACAAAAAATCTGTCAGGCCTTCACTCTGCGAATCAGAGTACGGCAAACTCTACGGGCGGTAAGTGAGCCATTGATTTGGTATTTCACCAGAAATGGAGCGTCTATGAATAAGTAGTAGTATTGAAAATAGCTTATAAAATGAAAAAAAGATATTTCACGAATCAATACCGTTGAGCGAAATGGAAGGGTATCAGAACCGGGAAGGGCAGCTAGCCATCAGATCTAGAAGTCCCTTTACTTATCTCTACGATAGCGGGCAATGCAGGCAGGGGAGTGCTAAACCTTGGATTATTAGTGCTTTGTCACACCAAATGTACCAAATATTTTAGTGTCTATGCCAAAACAAAGTTTTGATTCGGTTGGCGCCACTATGATGCTGTAAGAAACGATCTAGTTAATAATATAATCGCAGAGGTTCTGCATATCATTTATTGACATATATGATATTATATTCAGCGTCTTTTTAAAATTTTATTCGCTTCATAGCACAAGTGACTTACTTTCTAATATCAATTCTTTGCCAAAGATAATAGCATCAACCGGTTTATCATACCCCTTTAGCTTCCCGGCACTTGGGACTCTTCCAATACGATCAAAGCCAAGGCCATCCCAAATTTTAACCGATGCTTGGTTGGTTTCAAAGACAAGATTGAATACAGAATATGTATACCCAAGCTCTGGAGCCCATTTAAGATATAACTCGCCAAGAGTCTTTCCAATTCCTTTGCCTCTGATAGCTGCATTGACAACAAACCCAGCATTGCAGACATGAGAACATCTGCCTGGATAGTTCGGCTTTACATAGAACGAACCCAGGTATATATCTGCCCATTGATTCCTATCTGGGAGCACATGAGAATCTCCAATAAGTAATACCGCAGCAAAGGCCCCAAACCAATAATGGCGGAAAATATCTAATTCGAGAGAATCTATTAGAGGATATGTATCTCCACGCTGGATCTCAGCATTAAGTTCTTCACATAGAAATTCCATTAGGCTTTCAGGCACCTCGTCAGCACTGAAAAATGGATACAGAGTAGCTATTGTTTCTCCATCTCTAAGGAGAACGGTGATCGGTTTAAGGATGTTAGACAGAAGAGCATCTTCTGGGCGGATATAGGGAAGCTGATCAGGGTCATCTAAAGCGGGCATTGCAGCGTAGCTAGCCAGATGTTAAAGAAGACTGTAAGTCTACCTCCGAATCGACTAGAACAAATGGACTTGAAAGAATTGTTGACCGGCCGGTATCGGCGACACGACAGGTTCACGAGGTTTCCTTACCCTATTTTGGCGGGCTGACTCAATAGCCTGACCCAGTCAGAAAGAAGCAAAGGGAGATGATTCTCTGAGAAAGAGACAATATCTTTCCTGAATCAGTTTAATAAGGTAGAATAATTAATATAAGAATGATAAGTCAGAATATGGTCGTAGAAGACATTGGCTCAAGAGTGACTAAGTGGCCAGCCTAGTGCTGGCTATATTGGCATTATACCCCTGGATAGCGGAACAAAATATAGCGATATTGCAGAGAAATAGATAAAACCCATGGCATTCCAATTCCTTCTCAATACTTCTCAATTGAAACCATATTTAGTACTTCTTATCTTTTCAGTTTCCCAACCCCTATCGACCCCGACTGCAATTCACCCTTATACGGTAAATATGGCTGACGATCAAGATAACGACATTGATGAGAGTTCATTCATAATCGTCATCAGTGGTTATCGACAACGAACAAATTGCCGCGAAAAGAGAACAGTTCACACCACAACAACTCCATCTATCCAATGGTTCTTGCAGCGGTCGGACAGTTTTGTGCTTCGGCCAGTTTGGCTCAGAATGGTAAGATTGTGAGCAAACTCATCATTCAAGCAGCTAATGCTGGTGCCAAAAGTATTTTCCTTCCCGAGGCATCAGACTATATTGGAGGATCTCCTAAAGAAACAATTTCGCTTGCTGAGCCAGTTAGTACTTCGCCATTTATACGAGAGATCCAGGAGACTCTGCGGAGCCTTCCTATCGATAAGAAACTTGAAGTTTCAGTAGGCGTTCATGAACCTACAGAGACCAAAGACAGAGTGAAGAACACTCTTCTTTGGTTAGACTCCAAGGGTGAGATTACTCAGAGATATCAGAAAGTGCATCTATTTGATGTGGAAATTAAGTATGCTTTCGCTTCCCTCCAGCCCTGGTTCCGGTTGGTGGAGAAGCTTGTGACTAACGGGACGCTAGAAATGGACCAATTCTGAAAGAATCGAGATCGGTTGAGCCTGGCAAAAGTGTGCTGAAGCCGTTTGATACCCCAATCGGTAAAGTAGGAGCGGCCATATGCTTCGATATTCGATTCCCAGAACACGCGATGCGACTACGAACTCTTGGTGCTGAAATAATTGTTTTCCCTTCTGCTTTTACGGTTCGAACCGGTGCCGCTCACTGGGAAATACTTGCCAGATCGCGAGCCATTGACACTCAATCGTATGTAATCATGGCTGCTCAGACCGGTAAACACGATGCCGATGGCAAACGTCAGAGCTATGGACATTCCATTATAGTCGATCCATGGGGAACCGTACTAGCACAAGCTCCTGACACTGACTTTGAGCCTCGAATCATATTAGCTGATATTGATATTAGCAGCGTATACAGAGTTCGACGCGATATGCCTCTATGGGAGCAACGGCGCCCTGATGTGTATGGCTACTCGGTTTAGACGTCACAATAGCTGCTGTCTTACGCGAAGGCTGGGCTGCTACGAAGCATCCAACCGTCGTAGTCATACGGATTTTCCAACAATAATAGTACAAAGAATATAAATAATAAATAAATAATTGAGTTTAGCTGTCAGTTGCCAGCTGTTGTGGTTTGATAGTCATCAATGGCCCGACTTAGATTATCTCTACCCTGGCTTAATCTAGTGCGGAGTGCTGCCAGACTAAAGAGTAGACGATCATGACTAGACTTCAGTTCATCATAAAGTTCCTGCTCATCGCGAAAACGAGTTTTATATGAATCAATAACCCAATCGATAGATGGCCTATAGCTTCGGCTATATCCTTCCACGTTTGTTCGTATATTGGCCATTGCCAGTTCGTACCCACAAATAACTTCATTCGATTTGGTTTCCACCTCTTGAAGCTTCTGAAGCTCAATACGAAGCTCAAGGTCTTCTCTGAGAAGCTGACGAGATTCAGATTCGCCGCCGTCAGATTCGACTATCGAAGCTGTTGAAGAGGACGAGGACGAAGATGACAATTCACGTTCCTCAATGGGGTGATCGATGCTTCCATCGATATTGTGGTTGGACTCGCTAAATACGGCTTCTTTCTCAGGTCCGCCGAATTCACTATTTTGATTTAGTTCTAATTTTGCTTTCGTCAGTCTTTCGTGCTCATAATTTTCAAGCGTCTGCAATTTCTCATCCTCTCGTTGCAGAATCACATTGGCGAGATTATAAGTACTCTGTCTAATTTCCCTTTTGGAGCTGATTTTTCCAATCAGCTCTTGTACGAGGGACGTGACTTCATCTATTCCTGGTCCATCCATTATAGGTACACTGGAGTGGAAAGAACTGGTCGTCGATACACTCGCTAGGTTCTCAGTCATATTTATTACAGTAGAAACGGTGATGTCAAGTATACTGCTTTCTTTGCTTCTCAAGCCGTATCTTTTCAGTTAATATGCACACTGTATCCCCCATATTTAACCACTCAGCTGAGTACTTAGTCAACATACAAATCTCGTTGAATAAGAGAAAGGACGACAAATAAATTTGGACATTACAAGGCTACTCGTAAACAATCAGTGGCGTTCTTACTATCTGCGCCAGTCATAATTATATAGACTCCTCCTATCCTTTCACGGACTCCACGACCTGTTGATTACAATCGCTTTTGTCGAGAGTTCTGCCATATGATGCCTGTAGATAGAAATAATGATGGAGCAGCAGAATCAAATGACCTTGGACTTAAACGCGGTATAGGGCTCGGATTGAGCCTGGGATCAGGATCGGGATCAAAATCAAAACCACAATCGCGCACTACGTCCACTCCTTTAGATATTCCGCCAACTATTTACGGCAATGAACTGACTTATTTCCCAGTAGAACAATTCGCCGAGTCGCCGAATGATCCAAATGCGCTATCAACGTTTTATAACCGTGTAAAGTCGTTAACGACTGCTGCTACTTCAGTGATGCAGAATGTTTTGCCGGGCGGCCATAAAGATGGCAGCGGTGATGCTACGAGTATTACTACAACAACTGGAACTAATAGTACACCCACCACTACTGGTATTACAACACATGAATCGGGCCTGTCATCTCTGCCTCATCTATCTTATAATAGCTCACCCATCCTTCCAAAGGCCACTACGACTACATCTAGCGTGACATCTTCTGCCACTTCGGATCAGAACAGAACTGCATTGTCAGTTCCCAGTATAGAAATTAATGGCTCTTTTAGGGCCGTAAATGGGTCGATGGGTTCTAGTTCTGCTGTTATCAGTACTGGTACCATCTCCGATGCCCTGGCTCCCGGTCAGGCTGCAATCGGTTCTCTGGGTCATAGTTCGGCTACAACTGCGATTACAAATGTTACCACCACGTCATCTTCATCATCCCCTCTACGCTATCTCCAAAGTCCTTGGAACAGTGGTGGCACTATGTCCGCTGCTGTAGATGGCCACGGAACTGAAGTATTGCCTGCTGCGACTCTCTCTTCTCATAAGGCAGCTCCAAGCATAGCCGATATAACTATTGGCGACGATAGCAATGAATATAATACAGGATACAACGGGCGCGATGCTTCGTTTTCAAAACATACCATCGAGTTATCCCGTACTCCTAGTACCAATACCATGTACTCATACAATCCACGTAGCCATCTTCCTGGGTATGCACTTGAACAAGATGATGTTAGTGATACCGAATCTATTGCATCGTCCAATCGAGACTACATCATTTCCCAACTCACGAAGAGAATTGAGCCTATTAGCTCTGCTGGACTGGACAAAGAATTCTGGATGAAAGACGAAAATGCATCAGAATGTTTCCGCTGTGGCAATGTATTTACAGGTACGTATCAGTTCGGTGCTCGACCACTCCCGGAATTCACTTTCAGTTTAGAGGGCTACCTTTCAGTTGCCCAGAACGCGCCATGTGTATGCTGGGAGCGCAAGCACTAAACCTGCTTAACTTGCTTACTCCAACCTGTCAGAAATAGACTAACTGTATGCATAGCATGGAGAAGAAAACACCATTGTCGCATCTGTGGACAAATTTTCTGTTCTTCCTGTACGACTTTGGTATCTGGCGACAAGCTGCGAAACAAATTAAGGTATGATGGCAAAATGAGATCTTGTATGAATTGCTTAGATGTAATTGAAGGTCTTCCGTTTCCTGATATGCTACCTTCATCGATGACTGATATACCCTCCGCACCAGTCACGTCTGCAGATCATCGCAAGACTGATAGTATATCGAATATTGAAATAACTTTCAATCAAACCCCCCAGCCAACTCCTACGATGGCTATTCCGGCCACGAGAAAAGGTGAGCAACTGGAGATATCTCCAACGCTGAATGATATTCCAGGATCTCCGAAGTCATTTAATAGCAGATATTCAGGAAGATTTAGAAGTAGAGCTGCTACTCTTGATGGCAGTCAGAGAATGGCTGCAACCTCTCCGTTAAATCGAAATGGCGGTGTTGTTCTGGACCAGCTGCCTCATCCAATTGAAAGCTCTCCGTCTATTGGCAACGACTATAGTTTTTCTGATAGTGACAGCGGTGAAGATGAAGGGACAATGAGATTATTCTCTGCTTTAAACCCTTCGAAATCAGATGGAGATCTATCGAAGCCTGCCCCAAATCCAAACAAAGTTAACAGACGTAGTTCGTTTAGAAGGCCTACTAGTGGAAATGGCAGATATGTAGACGTAGGAGGAGGTGGCGGAGCTGTCAAATCAAGTTTGATGAGAATTGGCCAACGAAGAAAGAGTTTTCCCAGTAACATTCAACTTGGCTTTAATAGGCAGCCATCAACTTCTTTTCTGAAATCCCTTATGGATAGTAATAACGATTTGAATGTTTTTGATCCAGATGATGACCAATTGGCTCTAGTGCCTACTATAATCCAGTCTCCTAGTATTGATCTGAATAAAGCCAGTATTGACCATGCTCATATCTTTCTAGACCAGCTTTTAGAATATTTCAGCCTATCGAAGAAGTGGCATGATATCTTGATGAAGCCTCTTCTTCTCTGTGCCGAAAATATCGACCTTGATGTTAAAGGCGGTGATAGTATTGACATCCGTCATTATGTGAAGATCAAGAGAATTCCTGGTGGTTCGCCAAAAGATACTAGCTATGTTGATGGTACAGTATTCTCCAAGTCGCTCGCCCTGAAATCAATGGCTCGTAAGATCATTGATCCTAGAATTTTATTAATCACATTTCCTATTGAATATAGTCGAACAGACCATCATTTCATGAGTCTGGATCCTGTTCTAGCACAAGAATCAGAGTACATCAAAAAGCTAGTTAAACGGATTGTATCGTTAAATCCTCACGTATTAATTTCTTCAAATAGAATCAGCGGCTTAGCTGTTGGACTATTAGCAAAAGAGGGTGTGGCAGTTATTTCAAACAGCAAATTGACTGCTATTTCTAGAATATCTAGATACACTCAAGCAGATGTTCTTACTTCGATTGACAAGTTGGCAATGAATCCACGACTAGGACAATGTTCGTTGTTTGAAGTTAGAAGCTATCGGTTCAAGGATTTGGCTAAGACGTACATTTATATATCTGGCGTTCCTCGTGAATTAGGTTGTACAATTGTCCTTCGTGGAAATGACAAAGAAACCTTGGGTAGGGTTAAAGCAGTGGTCGAGTTTTTAGTTTACGTGGTGTTCAATCTGAAATTGGAAACTTCGCTAATGAGAGATCAGTTTGTCTTTATTCCGTCTGACGCTGTTCAATTAGAACTTACCGACGGCCACAAGGACCATAAAAATGATTCTGGCTATTTCCATGATCTGATTCGCTCTCAAGCAGGAAAAGTTATTTCATCTTCTCCTTTTGTTCAATTTGGAAACCCATATCTATTGCAAGAAGCGCGAGGATTAGAAGATCAGTTAGTGGCTATGGGGAGAGATAATGAAATCTTGTTGGAAAATGGTGAAGACGATTCCGAGGGGGTCAACAGATCTCTGCAGAAGATGGGTCTTGATGATATACCGTTTAATGAGTTTCCGGGTGGCAGTAGTAAGGCAAAAGAGATTATCACGGTGGTCAATGAAGAACGTTTTGGTACATTGCGTGATTTGTGGGCCTCCCAGAAACGGCAATGGGAGCTTAGTTATTCTCAAGCTCCCGGTATGTTCGATCCATTTCACCATCAATGCATAGCAGTTCTCTTTTCAGTCGTTTGCTCTGAAACTCGAACTCCTTGCAACGGTCCAGAACAAACGGAAATCGACTTTTACAGTGACTCTGATACTACTCTGGGGCAGTTTGTTGAAAATATGTGTATCACCGCAGATGAAGCTTGTCCGGACGGCTGCAACTATCCATTACGTGACCATTACCGCAGTTATGTCAATGGCACCGGACGAGTTAATGTTAGAGTCGAGAAATTCCAATGTAAGCTTCCTGGTTTACAGAATACTATTCTGATGTGGAGTCATTGTAAGGTATGTCAAAGCACCATGCCAGTCCTTCCGATGTCGGGGGCGACTTGGAAATACTCTTTCGGCAAGTATCTCGAACTTGCCTTTTATAGCACCAAACTGTCGTTTCGTGCTGGTCAATGTGTTCACAATATATACCGCGATCATGTACGATATTTTGGATTTCATGATTTAGCAGTAAGATTTGAGTACGATTGTATAAACTTGTTGGAGATTATTCCTCCGCAATGGAAGGTGCAATGGAAACCTGAAATCAGTGCTAGGCATAAGATAGAAGTGTATATCAGTATCACGACGAAGGCCAATAGATTCTGGGATAGTGTTCTGGATAGATTGAATAGAGTAGTGATTGATGGCCTTGCTGTCGATAAAACGGAGGAATGTCAAGCAAGGATCGAATTCTTAAAGAATCAGGCTACAGAAGAACGTGCCACTGCATTAGATCATCTAAGCCAGATATATCTTAACACTGATGTTACTGACATCCTTTCGATGAATGGAATTGTTAGGTATATCCAAGAATTGGTAGTAAAATGGGACGCTGAATTTATTGACTTCGAAAATAACTTCTTCCCTTCTGAGAAGGATATTACTAGAATTACTGCTCAGCATCTGAAAAAGATATTCTTGACTGATGAATCTGTTGAGCAGAGCGAAAGAGGTGATGCTAGTACAGACGTCGCATCGACACCGTTGATCGAGAAAGAAGATCCCATGAAAACAGTTGATGTCAAGCCTGACGAAATGTCCAGTGAGAAACAGTCGATTGCATCCCCAGAAGTGGGTTGCGAGTTACAACCTAAGGAAAAGTCTGTGGGCATAGCAGCTGCTGCTATACCGGGCTCTATATCTTCTACGGGCTCATTGGAACCGGTATTTGATAAAACAGTAATTGCCCCCGACCCTGTTAAACCAGGGAATAGTCACAATATAAAAATTGATAATCAAAATGGTAACTCCATGGACCCCAAGGAAAGAGAACCGATGCTTGAGGCACTTAAGCTTGCAGACATTTATAACATGCAAGGGGAGTTTGAACAAGCAATAGCTATGTACAAGCTATATTTTGAGGCTCATAAGAAGCTTACCCCATGTGAATTGGATAGAACGTTCCTCAATGCCACTCAGAACCTTGCTATGGCATATCAGGCTCATTCTGATCTAGAATTGGCAGAAGCAACATATCAGCACCTTTTGCAAACTAAGGAGGGTATATTAGGAGCTGAAGACCCTGATACACTACAAACTATGTATGATCTTGGAGTCGTATATGAGAGACAAGGAAAAGGTAATGAAGCAACACGCATGTTGCGTCGTTCGTTCGATGGTAGACTAAAGGTGTTAGGTCCTAATCATAAAGACATAACCATGACTGCACAGGATCTTGCCGATATATATCGACGCCAGGGCAAATTAACTGAAGCGGGAAATTGGGACAAATTCTTATCGGAATACAGTCCTATAGATGGCTCGCCACGTCCCGAGTTTGGTTACTTTGACAGTATCCAAGGTAAGAATGATATCCCACAAGATGGCTTTAAACCAGGTACTGCTAATAAGTCTAATAATAAGTCTGACCCCAATTCCTTTGGTTCTTCTCCAGAGAAGAAGTTGGTTGCTCCAGTTGCTAGAAGGTCGAATAGCCTGTTATCTCCCCGTGGGCTTTCCCCTTGTAGGCCCACCAGCCCGCGAAAAGACGGTCGTGTCATGGAACAAGTATTAAAAGTTGAGTCTGGTTTTGATAAGGAGAAAACACTTGAATCAATTAGGAGCGCAATTACTTCACCTCGGCAAGATGATCTATTCAGGCGACCTGTTATCCCTGGTAGAGGCAGTTCGATTCCTACTTTTATTGAGAGCATGCCTTCATCAGTTCCATTTTCCCAAACAGCTGCTCTTCGAAATTCTGAAAAGAAACCCAAATTTAGACCGGACGAGAGTTCATCATCTTCCTTTAATGGCGTGACAACTCGGAAGAAATTTATGCCCACCCGATTTGGAACGCGGGAGTTGGAGAATCAGTTGTTATCCGGCAGAGTTAACGGTAAATCGAAAGTCTCGTCACTGGCCAAGCATTTTGACCAACTTTCCATGGAATTTGAGAAAGAGAGAGCTAGAGAGAGGAAACTTTTGGCTCAGGGAAGATTTCGTGCTTTCCCAGTTGCTAAATCAAAGCCTATTGTTGAAGTGTTTAAGAATGTTGAGGAAGCGGTTGAGGAAGTATCTGATGATGAACATGCCGAAGAAACTGACGATGGCCAATCAGGTCTGCGTGGAACCATCTCTCCTGGGAATGAGGCTACCTCTTTAGTTCCAGAGGGTACTCCCGCAGGGGAAATGGTATCTGTGCCTTCATCTCCAGGAACACAATCACCTGGAAAAGATAATATTGAAGGACAAACTGATGAAGAAGGTCAAAGAGAAGGTGAAGGTGGAGTAGGTGCTTCCGGTGGCGCTTTGGGAGTAACTGATGGTTTGCAGGACATCGCAAGTAGCAGGGAGACACTGGATTCAGAGCGATCCGAAGGTGCTGAATTGCCCCCTACCGCTGAAAAACAATCACTGATGCAGAGTTTAGCCAATTTCTGGGCTGATCGATCTGCTACTGGTTGGAATGCGCTAGAGTACCCTCTAAGAAGTTCCGAACATATCTTTGCGGATTCAGATGTTATAGTTCGTGAGGATGAGCCTAGTTCATTGATTGCTTTCTGCCTTAGTTCCCCGGATTACCTTGAAAGAATGAAGAACAGAGGACCACCGCCGCCAACCGAAGATTCTGAAGATGAGGGAAGGCATGTTAATTTCGAGAAACCACCAAAGGAAGAGCTTGAACGATGGATGTTGAAGAAAACCGGTATCCATCTGAAATACCAATTTCAAGAAGGATCAGCCCGACTCTCTTGTAAGATATTTTACTCCGAGCAATTTGCTGCATTCAGAAAGAAGTGTTGTGGCTCCGACAAGGACTATATCCAATCGTTAGCAAGGTGCATCAAGTGGGACTCGAGTGGTGGCAAATCAGGATCAGCATTTTTAAAGACCCTGGACGATAGACTGGTAGTCAAGCAATTGTCACCAACTGAATTAGATGCATTCGTAAAATTCGCCCCTTCTTATTTTAAATACATGGCCCAAGCATTGTTCCACGATCTTCGAACTGTCCTTGCAAAGATATTTGGTTTTTATCAAATCCAAATACGTAATCCCATCACTGGTAAAACTTTCAAAATGGATGTCGTCGTAATGGAGAATCTGTTTTATCAGCATAAAATGTCTCGAATCTTCGATCTCAAAGGGTCTATGAGAAATAGACATGTTCAACAGACTGGTCGGGAGAATGAAGTACTATTGGATGAAAATATGGTAGAGTATATTTACGAATCACCATTATTTGTTCGAGAACATTCAAAGCGATTATTGAAGAATTCGCTATTCAACGATACATTGTTTCTAGCTAAAATGAATGTGATGGATTATTCATTAGTCATTGGAATTGATGAAGAGAACAATCAGTTGGTTGTTGGTATTATTGGTAAGTAAAATGAGAATAAGGAGAGTGTAGTTATTATTCTAACATTCTACTAGACTTTATTAGAACTTTTACATGGGATAAGAAACTTGAAAGCTGGGTTAAAGAGAGAGGTCTTGTTCGTAGCGGAATAAAGGAGCCGACGGTTGTATCGCCTCGTCAATATAAAAATAGATTCAGGGAAGCTATGGCGAGATATGTTTTAATGGTTCCTGAGTAAGTATTTTCTAAGCTGGTCTAGATGGCTAGCAGCGGTTTCCAAATACTAACGATTATAGTTGCTGGTACGAAGACTTGTCGTAGGTTCAGAGTTCACAGAGATATTTATTTATTTAATATGCATTTTTTTTTTGTTGACAATTTCTGCGAGCTCTCCCGCATATCTCACAGTCGCCTTCTACTCAGTACAGGCATTGACTGCCATAGATGCGAGGGTAGTAAGAGGTATTTACAGATATATACAAAAGCAGACGACATTCAATCTACTCTAACTACGTGGTATTTCGATTTACCCACTCTTAGAAGGAGGAGTTGGCCATCCTCAAGGAATTGGTCTTCCACAAGGCCATCTTTGACTACTGCCCTTGACAATCCATAGTAGACGCCTCTAGCTTTAATCATACGAGATGCTTCAGATTTGGATTTGCCAGTAATCAAGGCCAGAACAGATCTCCATGAACAACCAACAATATGATCGCGAGGATAAGATGATAATAATCCTTCTTGTCCGAAAGCGCGGAGAATGTCCTCGCTTGAGTATTTCTGTGTCTGTTCAGAAGGAAGGGGAAATAAAATTGAAGAAATAAGTTCTGCCTGAGGACCAGAGCCAATTCCGTGAACTAAATCAGTGACTTCAGATGCTAATTTCCTTTGAGCAGATCTTCGTTCGGGATCTTTCCGGTGATCTTGAATAATTGGAGGGATGTCTTCGAGTGGAATCAAGGTGAATAGTTTTAGATATTGTTCTACAACGGAATCAGGCGTCTTCATAAAGTACTGGTATAGATCATAGGGCTTTGTTAAGTCGCGATCAATCCAGACTGCATTTCCAGCAGATTTACCAAATTTTTCACCAGATGGAGTAGTTAAAAGTGGCACAGTAAGGCCGAAAGCATCTGAAGACCCGCTAGATCCTACGTTAGTAGAAGCATTGGCGCTCGTACTATCTGATTTTTCCAAATATGGCTTTAATCTTGAAATCAGATCAATGCCGGCAGTGATATTTCCCCATTGATCGTTTCCTCCTACCTGAACAACACAATTCCTTGTCTTGTATAGATGCCAGAAATCATATGCTTGTAAGACCTGATAGGTGAATTCATTGAATCCAATTCCTTGTTCGCTAGATAATCGATTCTTAACGCTGTCTCTCGCAAGCATCTGGCTTACTCTGATGTGTCTTCCATATGTTCCTAAGAAATGAAGCATAGACATATCCTTCCACCATTCGGCGTTATTAGCTCGGATAGCAGTTCCAGGACCTGTGAACCCTTTAGATTCAGCATATTCCCAGCCTCGTTGCATGAATAGCTTCATCTGATGCTGAATATGGCTGATGTTGTTTTCACGAGTCTGATCGACCATTTGTTGGCGTTCAGTATTTCTCCCTGAAGGATCCCCTACAACACCCGTTGCACCTCCAACGAGGCTAATGACATTGTGGCCACGAATGTAAAAATGTAACAACACAAGAAGAGGAATTAAATTTCCGAGATGTAAAGATTGAGCAGTAGGATCTGCTCCACAGTAGAGAGTAATCTTATCGCCTGATCTAAGAACGTGATTATCCAAAGAGTCGCTACAGATGTTAGATATAAAATGTAAAATAGTGACAATATAGCATTACCTACCTCGTAACATTGGCTACGAGACCACGCTCTTTCAAATGACTGACAATGGCAGTAGTATTGACATCAGCATTTCTGGCTAGAATTTTGGTTGTATGTAGTCCTCGTATCAATGGGGACGATGCGTATCTTTTCAAGATACTAGCAGTCGCTGGCCGAATTACCAATGCACTACGAACCGCCCATCCAGCCATGTGGTTAATGTTTTTGACAGTGAGCAGAATCTTTGATAAAATTTGTCTCGTCGAGTGTGAGGTTCCAATGGAAAGCGTTCCGTACGCGGCTGACTATTTTCATGGACCTAATTCTAATCAGCTTTACTTCTTAACGTCGGGCATTTTGTTATTGAAACATATTTATTTTTTCTATATTTCTCATTGATTACTACCGCAATTACATCCATTTGAGCATTTCAACTTTTTCCATTACTATTTTTTACTATGATCATCTTACATTTATAATACTGGTTTTCAGTTGCGAACAATTCTGAGTTAGATGCGATATTTAGATCCAAGGGGGAGAATTTCCCGACTCCGGAGGCTTTTGCTCCCGACAAGGAATAGATATTTTCGGCCAAACGTTTTAGCCAATTGCACTATGTCATGTCGTACGGTTACTACGATTTCTAAAGCTTTGTCAGCTGGCGATAGTAGCCATAGAGCCATAAGTTCAACACTGGTCGTTCCATCAACACCTACATTTGCCAACAAAACCAAGAACACTATTTCGAACAAATCTGAATATGATCCAAAATACAAACCCAAATATTCTAAGCGTAACAAACAACGATTACTTATAGGCTTGCGTCTGACCGATCTGGTTAATGTCGGCGCTTTAGATATCAACATGGCTAGAACCGTGCTAGGACATCGAAAATTAACAAAATTCAGTGCCGATAACATCGATCCCGATATTAGAGAGCAAATGAGTTCATATTCGTCTTCGGATGTATTTCGTCACCCAAATGTTTTAGAGACAATCACAGTATTAGCTATGACGTTGGACGTATACTACCAAACAGGGAAATTGTATAATCCCATTGCCAGCTCTTTTTTGAGACTGAGTGCTGTCCTTGATTTCAAACGTGAAATAGCGAATTACCGGAATATCAAAGAGCTCCATTCAAAAGGTGAACTGAGTTCGATCACAGATGGCGGCAACTCGTTCATTTACATGGCATTGGTAGAAAATGGATATACTGTTGATGACTTATATTTATGGATTCGATGTGTAAAAGCTAAGAATATGTATGACGCCTTTCAAGCAATGAAGTTCTCGTCATCCTGTGGCCATACATGGCCACAGTTTCTTATTCTTTTCACCCTTCGAAGGAAATGTGTTTCGCGACTTGAAGCACATGAATCACTTCGTTTTTTCCAATATAGTCTGCCTATTGTAGACAAATATTGGCAATTTGCATTATTTATTAGAACTTTACGCATTCTTCAATTATGGCATATTGAACTTATACCTACTTTATGTCAGTTTTTCCTCCGCCACGCCGACCCAGTTCATAAAACTTCTTTCCATTACAACCAAATGCTCTGGCTTATTTGCAAATTTGGTACTATATGGTCTAAAGACGATTCGCTGATACTAGCAGAATCGTTGCAATTAATCGTAAGTGACATGTCTGAAAATAACGTGCAAATAGATACGAAGGGATATTTGGCCATTGCATATGTTACAAGTGCGGGACCAGCTAAAGACCGAGTTGATGCACTGGTTGATATAATTAAACGGCATGAGTATGAGTACTCTAAAGAGGAGTTGAGAGCTCTGGATAAATGGTCTCAACTAAAAAAGGTAGCGATAAATAGGCAAACCAATACTTCAGACCTTGACGAGACCTATAATGACAATGATGGAAATGGTCACGAAGCTGATCAGGAAATTCATGATTACGACAATGATAACGACGATAAAAATGCATCTACATCTGTATCCACTGCTTCTCATTACACCAATCCTATTGGGCTGTTCCCTTACGTTCATGGTGTTTATGCCATGGACATCTTAAGTGCCCAGGATTCCTACGAAGCACTTCGAAGATTCGATACTATCCCTGCAGAGTACCGCATAGCAATGGTATGGGCAATGTTATTAACCAAATTAAGAGACTTGAGAGAGTTGAGCCCTTCCATGACCGAAACTCTTTGGGAACGAATTCGAGAAGAAAAGGTCTCCCTTAGTCCGTATTTAATTCAACGTGTTTGTGAAGGACTGAAAGATATCACTAAATCATTAAAGATTATTGGTGAAGCTTGTGATAACTCCATCATAAAGGCCAATACACTGTTTCGCATCGAGACGATATCTTCTACACTGAAAGTGCGAAGTTACGGAGATCTTTCTAAAGTTCGATATTTGCTTGCGAATTTCAAATGGCGTCCATTTGGAATATATGATACGCTTCTTGCTGGAGAATCTTTATATGACAAACAAAAGGTTTGGCAAACGTATACGGCTATGAGAAATGATGGTTATGATCCAAAGGTATCTACACTTATATCTCTATGTCGAGGCGCTGACGATATGCAGGTCACTTGGGGAGAGCTATTTGCAGTTCAACGTGCAGTTGTTGAATTTAAAAAATGGGTTCGAGGAGCAGCTAAAGATGGGTCTGACCGGGACGATATTTTAAAATTGTATCCCACTAGCCAACTTTTCTACAGATATATCATAATGGTAGGGAAAGCCCACTATGACCAGGAACTGCTTGAAATATTACCATGGATGGAACGTATTCATTTCCAGGCGGATAAACTTTGTTTGTGTGCCTTGATCAAGTATTCGCCGAACGGTAAACAGTTATTTTTGCATGGCCAGAAAGTTGGTGGTGAATGGCCCAACGAATACGAAATGGCGCAGTATGTCGAACGCCTCAACAAGAAATAATTTCGGAATCTACATGTATATATACTATTCTCTCTCCATGCCCTGCACTATCCTGCCTTCAGCAGCTGGGCTCTGCCACCACTTGCCTCACTCGTTCTTGCCGTAGTCGGACAGACAGATAAATAAAATGTTAGAATGGAATGTAAAATAAGTCTATTATGGTTCTATGGCTAATGCTCGAGTTACTAAGTCTTCGATATGGTGGTCGTATGATTCAGGGGCCACTACCTTGAGAGCCTTGGCTAGTTCAAATAAATATTCACGGTTCTCACCGCTAGGGCCTCGAGAACGGAAGATATGCTCTGCTAATTGCTGAGGGTCCTGTGGTCCCACAAACGCCTCGTTGTCAGGGGTTCCAATGTATACAGTGCAGTTTACGGAGTCACCGATGCTTTCAATATCACTTAATAATGCAGGCTCGCCATGTTCGTCCACAATCCCGACCTTCGACACTTGAAACGGCACAGTGGCTTCAGAGTACCCATTCTTTTCACGAAAATCAAGGTATTCCTTGACGTATTTCACATATTGCGACTTGATCCGGTAAGCAACGCCCCAGGTTATATCGTCATTAGGTGAAGGATGCGGGTCATTCAGCGTTAACCAGAACTTCTTATCTATCAACGTCACCACTCTTCCCGGTGCTTCGGGTGTTCCTCTATGGTCGTTTGAAGACTGCCAAAACCGTCTTACATAACCTTTAATGTATCCAGGAACTCGGAGGTCGTAAAATGGAGGTGGCTTAAATATCAGACTGCCATACCCAAATACCCAGTAAGCTGGAGTTACATCCTCTACCGTCATCGTTCCAGTGAGTAGTCAAATAGGAAGTTATAGGTCAAATAAATGACACAAATAGTGAAGACGAGTTAGATCACACTTTTTGGCTCATCGCATTAGATTATGACGAAAGCATCCAAAGTGGAGGCGATCCTTACCCATGCATAATTTTGTTATCGGATACCCTAACCTCTATCTATTACCCCTGACTTTCGGCGGCCGGGCTCTGCTCGGACTCCTTGCACTCGTCGGAGTCGTTCCCGTTTCTTCTTTGGAGATACCAGTGTTAGCATAGTCCTGGATCAGTGCAGTTCCCGTTAGTTCTGCTGCCCGTTCTCCTCTTTTTTCTCAGATGGCTGAGCTCCGCCCATCTGTTTCCTCGACTGCGGTACGGTTACACCGTCTTAGAGTGAAACTTGGGGCTTCTTCCGGTGATTTGCAAGCTCTTTGATACCTATAATGGTCACACCAATTTGACACTCTCGAGCAAAGCTCGAGCAATGGATCTGAGCAGAGCCGGCTGCCGGAAGCAGAGCCCCCAATCAGTTTGGAAACCGCTTCTTTCTCAAGGGTATAAAGGGGCAATTGGATAATACTTTCTAGTATAGTCTCCATCGTGTTCTGACTTGTATTTTTATCACTCTATCACTTTAACGAGACCTGTTTTTCTCTGAAGTAGTGGTGTTCAGGGTGCCTTCTTTATCACTCCTGCAGATCACAACTAGAGTTCTTGCATACATGCGAGATAGAGGGCTGTCTAATAATGCAAGATGTCAGTCTCACTCTTACTTAACCTCTTACTCTACTACACTCTCATTTGGTCGACAACTGTTCTGATTCGCCCCATCCTTAAAGTTGAGCTCGTGATTTTGTTTCCGAGTGCAAATCAAGCGAAAACATCGGGCTTCATTACCTTCCTGGTGTTTTCGCAGCGTTTATCTTATCAGCGTGCAGAATCAGCCTCAAATCGTTACACATCAAATTTTATGAACAGATTCAGTTTCACGACTGGTCAAAAACATTGTTCGTTTAATAGTAAAGTACTGGCTCATCTCGTCACTCACCCTTGCATATTCCCATCGTTTCGTTGTTTACTACTGGTTCGCAATATGACAGGTGTTTCTAAACCTTCTACTCGTGGGGCTATGAATACTTCTAAACCTGCTGCCCCCAAACAACCGATCGAACGGAAAATCCCTGATATTTCCATTGATGAACTTGAACAAATCAAGTGGTCAATGATAACCATCTCTAATGAGTTGAAGAATGTCTTGTCTGTCTGCCCCAAACTGGCCCAGATCAGTTTGGAAGAACTGGATGACTACTACGATAATGGCAAGTATCTCGACATTGACAAACAAACCGAATTCGACAAAAATAAACCTAAACATCCGTCTACTCAAACCATTGAAGGCCTTGAAACAAATGTACTCTATGTCATTCGAAAGTCGCCCATCATTCGCACTGCCTGCGAACTTAAATTCTCATACAAGGATGAAGAATTGCCAATCGTTGACAGTCTCATCAACTTTGAGCCTCTTCCGGTAACGGAAAAATACATCTCTCCTTATAAACCCACCACCTCTGATATGGAGAAGGGAGACGACGAGGTTACCCTCTGGCCCCCTCCTCTGCCGAAAATCCAGGATAAACGGCTTGAAAATCAAGTGTTTACTCACAAATCTGTTTCCAACGAATTGGGCTACCATTGGAATACGAGACACAACGAAAGATTGGAGTTCATTGGAGATTCTGTGTTGAATTTTACGGTCTCCAATATCATTTATGAGTGGTTTCCCGAAGCAAATGAAGGTGATTTGACCTCTATGCGATCGTTGCTAGCTTGTAATTCTACACTGTGGGATGTATCTACAATGTACGGAGTAGATAAAAATCTGGAAACGAAGTTCGATATGGTGGTTGAATTGGAGGGTAAGAAGTCGAAAATCGTTGCTGATACTATGGAGGCATATATCGGTGCTTTGTACACCGAGACCGAAGAAGGCCCTGTTATAGTCAAGGAGTGGTTGATTGAATTGTTCAAACCAATGATGCGAGAGCTCTATACTCAGAAAATTGCTGAAGAGCCCCTTGATAAAGAAGCGAAACAAAGATTATATGCTTTGATTGGTATTCCAGACGTTGGCCCAGAATATGTGACAGTTATTGAGGGAAACAGCGAGAATCCTTTTGCTGTTAGATGTACTATGGGATCCGATATTATTGGTATGGGAGTAGGGAACTCAATCAAAAATGCTGGTTTACGTGCTGCTATGATGGCTCTTAACAACCCTGGCATGCTTTCAAAATGGGCTTCACAACGACAATATGCGATCGCCCGAGGAATTCGTCCTATGGCTCCCATTGCTAACAAAAGCACTCCAACCAAAGCTCCAGTTCCCCTTGGGCCTAAAGCTGAGCTTTATCTGAAGATTGGTTCTTCAGAACAAAGACCTGTCTATGTGTGTATTCCTATTGATGGTGGATTCAAATCTAAAGTATCCATTTTCAACGATTTCCTAGGTGAAGGAACTGGCCGCACCAAGAAGGATGCTGAAGCAGCTGCTGCTGAGGATGCTCTTAAGCATAATAAAGCTCTCATTTCAAAATGGGCTATTCCTACAAAGAGCAAGTAGCTTTCTTGTTTTTTGCTTGTATTTGCTAATATCTAATCTGTATACTAATATCTATAGTGCTAATATCATGTATTGCTAATGTCTGTATACTACTACAAATGTTCACGAGCAAGTTCAATGCCATCTGCAACATTCTGGATTCTGGCGTCCAAAACATATCCCGAGTCTGCAAGCATCCTCAATTGCTCAGGAAGCTCACGCAAAAGCACCGTGAATGTCTCGATAAACTCTCCGTCTTCTAACTGTGGTTTAGGATCCTGATTACGAGGGTCGTCTAAATTAACAGATACATGAACCAGTTTCATATTTGTGTTACAGAATCCGGGGTCGTTGAACATTAATGGGCTAGTTCTGAATGCCTTGCCATAATAGCCTGTCTCCTCGAGCAATTCCCTCTCAGCACAAGTTTCAATTGACTCATTGGGATCAAGAAGACCGGCAGGAATCTCTATACATATGCTATCTACCGGTGGTCTATATTGTTTCTGAAGAAGAATCTCCTTTCCAGTAGGTTTATTTAGTATGGCAATAATTCCTACCCCGTCAACGTCGCTTCCAATGACACGGGTGCGCCTGGAACAGAATTCCCAATCCCTCGGTTGGCCATTGACATCATTATAAAAGATTTTCTCATGCTACCGCTGTTAGACTTATGCCCTGTTAGCTGCCTAGAACGTTGTCTACCACTTGCTAGAGAGTTCGTAGAGACCAGCTAGCATCGCAACGGACTGGTCGAGCTCACAGCCCGACAGAATCTCTGACCACTACTGGAGAAGAGCACAAAGTGGAAGTGGAAGCATTTAACATACCTTGACCCATTTGGCATCACTCGACTCAAGTAAAGCTACTCGTGTCACCTTCGCTTTGGAAAAATCCATTTTTGATTCTGTTCAGTGAGAGTGGTTGATGCGCATTATTTTAGATTAAGCTTCACGTGATAAAACGAGTAGCACTTATTATAACTCGGTGTTATTGACATTATATGTATCTACCAGTGTTGGTCTTTTACAGATATTTACTACTAACAGACGAGATAAAGCGGTAGTTATAGTATGGCCGTTCAATCAGCTGAAGAGTTTAAATCCAGTATTGAGGATCGACTGGTTGATTCTGGTGAATATGAAAAGTATGTAATGAACAATTACCGTTGTATTTCAGAAATCGACGTCCCACTAACAAATCTTTCTACCTTAGAATGATGGCATACTTACGAGAACAGTTGCGAGAATCGGGGTGGTTTGATGATGTTAATGATTTAGTATTGGGTTAGTGGTTTTGATGTTTCTATCTAGCTGCTGAATGCTAACTCTGCTTTTTATACAGAAGAACTTAGCGGACAGGAGAGCCCCAATTTTGAGCGAGTATTTAAAAAGATCGAATCTAGGGCTTTGGGTACGTATATTTGGTCACCTTATCATTTTGCTTTGCTTCTAACGTCCCCATCTCAGTAATGGTCCCTGATGAAATCAAAATGGACATGCTACGGAAAATCAAATTGTTTCTCGATACAGCTATTGAAAAGGCCCCATAGGTAGGTGTCTCGCTCTGATCGCAATTAGCATATCACGGACCCAGCCAACTGGCAATGAACACATCCCTAATGACTCTTTTTATGACCACTACTCAACAAGAATACTAATTATAGTAAATAAAGATATATATATATCTCTTCCGACCTCTTGCTCAGGCAACTGGACTTAGCCCAGGCCTAGTGATAGTAATCCGCATAACATACTGTTTTCGATTCTGGTGAGCTACATCACGTGATACTATCTTTTATAATGCTGAAGTAGATGTAGTGTGAATAAAGGTAGAGTATAATATTATATTATTAGCGAAAACACCTACCAGGCGGCCTGGCGAATATTGGACTTGTCGCTTGAGCAGTCAATCAGTCTATAGTACGTTCTTGATTAGCGTGTTAGGAAAAAAAAATGAGCAGTGCGGTAAGTGAATGAATAGATGATATGAAGGAGTAGAATAATGTATAAATGGACCCCGTTTCCGTTTTTGCGATCTGTCTTTGCGACTTGTAGAATACTTATCGACTAACATCAATCAACAGGCAGCAAGATATAAGATAGAGCAAGAGCTCGCGGGTTTAGCGGGTATCACTCTCCGCCAGGCAGCCACTGTGTTGAAAAAATATTCGTACAAACTAGAAGTAGCAGCTGATGCCATCTTCAGCGGCCAAGTTAAAGTGAACTCGACCATAGCTTTAAGCAATAATGCTGCTCTTGAAAAGATATTTGCAAGCTACAAGGGTGAGTATCGTGTTATTACTTGTAACATTTCCCGCTCCTAACACCCGCTTCAGAGAAAGATTCTGATGAAATAGGCATAGACGGCACTATTAAGTTTATAACTGATCTTTCGTTGGATCTGGAGGACCCTGTTGTTCTTGCCATTGCAAACGAACTACAGTCACCTCGTATAGGTTTCTTTACTAGAAAGGGTTTCGTAGATGGCTGGAAACATTTGAAGTAAGTCTTTTAAGCTTCACTCTAGCTTCACCTCTTGCTTCTTATTCCAGGTAGCAAGCGGGTGGGAGTTTCCCAGCCGCCCGCCGTAGAAGAAAAGACTGCTAACCGCCTATATTAGTGCGAACACTCTTCCTGAAATGACCGCAGCAGCGAAGCAGTTGGAACAGAAAATGAAAACAGACGACGAGTACTTTAGCAAGGTATATAAGTTTACATTCACCTACAACCTCCAGGAATCGCAACGATTGTTAGGTAAGTTTTTCTTGTTTCCCTGTGGGGCGCTCTTTCCATGTATGGGACGTGTACACTAACATCCATATCTAGCATATGAGACAGCAGTGGCCAACTGGAACCTACTTCTTGTGGGACGGTTCGCGAAGCTTAATCAATGGTCCGAATTTGTCACAAACAACTACAAGCGAAATATCTCCAAAGATGTGTGGAACATGATCTGGGAGTTTGCCAAGCATCTCAAGTCAGACCCTGAACTCAAAGAATATAACGAAGAAGCTGCCTGGCCATCCGTCATCGATGAATTTGTCCAGTATTTGAAGAGTAACCCAGCGACTAAATAAATAATCCATATTTATAGATATCCTATTTTCTCTGGCCTGTGAGCGTCACATGAGCGTGATAGCGCCGCGTCAGGGGTAACCTCTGCTCTGCCTCCGGCCGGTGGGCTCAAAAACTTGATTTGCGAGGTACTTGGTGGCTTAACTCTTCTCTGAGTCTGGGCGGGGCCCTGGGCGGGGCCCACCCACCGGAGGCAGAGCAGGTCCCGGATACGATGATAGTAGTAATTATTAAGGTAGCAGTATAGCGGTGTTTAGAAGTCAGCTCTAGACAATTCGTAAGCAAAGCCAAGAGTTAACTTAGCATGTTGATACATATGGTCAAAGTCCAGTCTGTCAACAGTGTCGCGGGTAGAGTGGATGAAGTGATCCGAGTTCTTGAACGCAGATTCAATAACAAACGCACTAGGATACCCAACTTTGGCGGCACTGGCATGGTCAGAGCATGCGTAGCCACACTCGGTCTCGACATAGCCAATGTCACAGTATTCATCTACAACAAGCTTGATGAAATCGGTGAGTCCCTCGTCAACGAAATCGGTAATGACACCAAGAGAGTCGGGTGATCCATCAGCAGTGGTCCCGGCAGAGTATCCAGTCATATCTTGTTGCAACATGGCGACGACATCAATCTCATTCTTGGAATAACTGTTGAAAATATCTTGAGATCCCCAGAGACCAAGTTCTTCGGCAGAGTACCACTGGAATTCAAGGGTATTCTCGGGCTTAAATCCGGCTTCAGTAAGCACACGGAACACTTCAAGAATGGTAACAGTTCCACTTCCATCGTCATCAGCACCAGGAGCAGCTAATAACGCGGGGAACAAAAGATTGATAGAGTCTTGATGGGCTCCAACAACTACAACCTTGTCAGGGTTCTTAGTGCCAGGGATTCTGGCAATAACAGACTTCTGAAGCCATGAATGGTCGAATAAAGTGACCGAAGCCTTGTAAGCAGACTTTTCGGCAATCTCCTTGACATGATCAAACAACCAAAGCGAACTGTTCAACCCGTACTCACTCTTGGCATAACGAGTATGAAATGAAGAAAACTCAGTCAACGTGGACTTAAGGTTATGTTTGCTCAAGCTTTTTGAGAGCTCCTTGACTTGCTTGGAATAGCCGACTTCAGCAGGGAAATCAACTTTGCCGTTGATCATAAGAGCAGCTTTAGCAGCAGCAGAGACAATAGCTTCTTCATGCTCTATTCCTTCAATTACAGCACTGATCTGTGCAACATTGCTAGCGGCAACCTTATCAACAAGTTCATAATAGTCAACGTGGTCAGTGATATCAATAAACTTCTTACCCTGGCGCTTAAGTTGAAGCATCTCGTCTTCAGTGGCCCAAATCTGTTCAACTTCACTCAATTGAAGTAGTCTTTGTTCAGAAGACATGCCCAATGGAAGCTGGGCCTGCCCGTTCCACAAGTCAGAAAGAGACCCAGAGAACCCTGCAACAAGACCAGAAACACTCAAGGCATTGGCGATACCAGCAGTTGCGGCAAGACCAGCGATAGCGGGAGCAGCGTACTTCATTATATGTGGTAGTAGTTTGTGGCGTTATTAGTAGAAGAAGAAGCAGTACAAGACGAAGACGACAATGAAAATGAAAACGAAAACGAAGACGAAACAAACAGAAATCTCGTAAAATGTCGCTTACAAACAAATAATTTGGTGCCGTGGACTACTGTATCGACTGCGTTATCGGAGAGGCAAAGATAAACTACGAAACTCCGATGCCGCCGTATGACGGGGTGGGAGTTCAGGGTACGGGCTGGATCGAATTGACGTCAAGTCCATCTGGAATTGGCATTCTTATCACCAAATCCGGCTGACATTTTTGCAGGGAATTACCCAAAATCGATAACCGGTCCATATTGACTAATAACCTTATGTTATCTTTTCTGGACCCTGCATCTCTTTAATTGTTAACGGGGTGAGTGTGGTCTCTTCGTTGAGAAATTAAAAGCTTAATTTACCTGCCGTCATTATAGTGGCAGCTATCTTATTACTAACTGATTTTTTATAGATAAAATTATTATTGGGAGTAGTAGTGGAGTGATTTTAAGAATTATATAGGCAGTAGTTACCATATATATGGCTTTCAACAATCAATGACTTCTTCATCCGAAACAGATCTCAAGCAACAATGCGAAGCGCACTACTTTAATACTTGCAGGCGTTATTTCATCTCTCATTCGCACTTAGTATGTTTATATCCCACTAAAGCCAACCGACTGTGCCTCCTGGCCTGTTATGAGGGTTTGCGAACCAAAGCGCGGCTGCTGCACTTCTCTGCTACCACTGCAATTCATCTGACATCACCAAACAACCCCCTGTTGTCGTTCCTCTGTCTGCTGCTATTGTTCTATGTCAACTTCCAGACCAATCACTCTTATCCTGGCGGCCGCAGTTCCGTCCTTGGCTATTGGAAAGTCAGGTACTCTTCCCTGGAGACTTGCCAAAGAAATGAAATATTTCCGCGAGGTGACTACCAATGGCATTGTCATCATGGGACGAAAGACCTGGGAGTCGATTCCAGCCAAGTTCAGACCATTGGCCAATCGAACAAATGTTGTAATCACACGATCACCGCAGAGTCTCGAGGTGCCCGAATCTGTACTTGTGGCTTCATCACTAGAGGATGCCCAGGTCAAGACTGCAAAGATTCAGGGAAGGCTGTTTGTTATTGGAGGTGCCGAGCTATACAAGTCAGCACTGCAATTGGGTAGCACCAAAAACGTTTTATTGACTGAAATTTCGCATGATTTCCCCGGCTGCGACGCGTATTTCGATTATTTCCCATGGTATCCAGCTAACGATTCCAGTCCTACGGACAAGACTGAATGGACACGCCGACCACTTGATCAATTGAAACAGTTTATTGGCCCTGAAACTTCTGATACTATAGGAGAAAGTGGCACAGTCGAAGAAAAACGTATCTGCTACACTTTTACACTATGGTCGAGGGAATGAGTACCTGTAATCGAGCGAAGCGAGCAACGAGGGTCTGGTCAGAGCCCATCCGCCGGAGGCAGGCTATAGAGGCGAGGCCAGTAGTAGTACCATCATGTTATATATGCATTACACAAACAAACAAAAAATTAAATATGACGTGAATAATAGTAGTGTCCAATGGCATCATAAAAAGAAAACATACTCATAAAAAAACCGAACCAACAATAAAAATCAAAGAAAAGCGAGCAAAACCAACATACGAAGTGAAGAGACCAAAAAGATAAAAACCAAAAAAAAATTCAAAATAAAACCAATTGCCCAGTTGTTGCTCATTACATCACAGTCTCGTTCAGTCATTACGAAATATACACCTTGTTGATAATCGCTATCTCCCGGCATAGAATATGCCAGTCCACTTCTCGCAGCCATCCTTCTCCATTCTGTCGGTTCATCTCTTCCCACTTGACTAGTTCGTACATGAAGCGCAGGTTGGGTTGTATTATCACATTTAGCCGTCGAACACGAACAAATAAATATGCTCTAGGCAAACCTACACTCAGTCGCTTCATAACCTCGGCTATACACACGGTAGCAGACCGCGACACGCCTACTCTACAATGAACCAGAGTCGGTTCTCCCGATTTAAAACCATCATCGATGAACTGCAAACAGGCAGATAGAGAGCTCGTGAGCGCATCCACTCCATCGTCTTGAATATTATCCATGTACATGACTTTGGAAAGTCCATTGTATGGCCTGTCGTACACACACCCACCAGAATCTGAAGTTCGTGGAGTACCGTTTTCATAGCTCATCCACGTTAATGACTCGCCGACACTTAGCACCCGTTTGATTCCTAGATGAACCAACATTTCAGGATTTTCGGCGTGATGAAGTGAACCCAGGTACATGTGGGGTAAGATTTTAGACGGTAGACTACCATCTAATTTAACAAACCATGGCGGCATTTCATTAGATATTTGTAGCCCGTTACTTTGAATGCTGGTGGTGACCTCCTTGTCGATATAAACGGCACCAGGGTTCGTATAGAACTTGCTACCAGCAATTGCAGGAGAATATTCAAGCAACATTCTTTCCAGGGCCATAATGACCAATACATCTACCGTAAAACAGAAGAATGGTCGATTATATTTAACATGTAAATCAATCCACGCTTGAGATGACGATACCCCAGTAGAATAAATAATATATGCCAATGCCAGAAGACTTGTTTCTGTATAGCCATCATTGCAATAAATAAGAACTCCTGCCTGGCCATCCCTATAGGGTACTTCGGACCGCAAGTATAGCAGTTTACAAAGACTGACAATGGCAAAAAAGACATCATCATTACACTCAGAAAGAGGAATCGAGCCAGATGAAGGGAATTGAATGGACAGAGGAGTCAGCGTGGTAGTTGTTGGAGTACCTCTCTTACTGCATTCAAGAATCGTTTCCGCTTCCTTGACGTACTGATCCAGGACTTGAAAGGGGGGCAACTGAGGACCTTCAAAACATTCAATAAAAGTAGCCCAGTTCCTAGCACGAATCGATTCATCAATGTTAGACGTAGCACTAGGAGAATGACACATGTCGATGTACGTTTCGAAATCAACAGTATTCCCCAGCCACACACCGCCGCCTCCAAGACTATTCGTCTGCTCGTTACTGCGCTGCCCAGGAGTACTAGTACCTATAGGCGAAGCACTGGACATCATTGACATTTCAACGCGCTCATGGAATAGGAAGTTGGAATCCCAATTTTTGAGCCTTACTTCCTCGTCGTCTAGAATATGCGACTGAGGAGGGATGGAAACTGCATGAGGAGCAATATATAAAATGTCTTCAACTGTGGCATCACAAATAAAAGTATTATATTCCTGAAGATGAGGGTTTGCATGGCGAAAATCTTGTTGGGCCTCAGATATTAAAAGAGCAATTTTCCGAGCATAATTACGATCTTTTGGATTCGGAGCATAGATGCAAATATCGGAAAAGGTTGCCCATTTAGCAACTTGAATTTGAAAATTTCGTAGTGAGATCCCTTCTGGAGGGTCCAAATAGAGGAACTTGCCACCGTATGGAGAATCGGGTACAGTATGACATGACTCTGAATCTGATTCGTCAATCATGTCAACATCCGAATCAGACGAGGTACAGGTAGCTGTAGGATGAGTACCATCGTCTATACTATTGACAGCAGTGGTTTGTTTTCGAACATGGTTGATCAAGTTTGCGGCATCTGCAGTGACCTTAGAGATAACAGAAGTGGTCGCAGTAGCAGTGGAACTAGCAGTTGTAATCGCACTTGTAGTAGTAGCAGCAGTGGCAGTAACACTTTTATCAGTAGCAATAGCAGTAGAAGTGGCCGTAGCAGTAGCAATAGCAGTGGCGGAAAAGCTATTGGCAGCGGTACTATCTTCTCTTTCTCTTCCCCACTCGCCGTCAAAATCATTAATCTCCTCTTTTCTCATTAGTATTTCGTCAGCAGTAACAGTCCCTACCAATGTACCGTGAGTATTTGTCTCATCACCGACTTTCAAAATTATTAGCCCATGAATCTTTTCAGGGATTTTAAACATGGATGAATCGTCCAACAAATCTTCATTTACCTGTGATAGATCAAAATAAACTCCCGAACTATCACGATACCTTTTCAGCGGATCGAGAAATGCCCTTTGACACAGATTGTTAGGATGCAACCCGTGCATCCACGGGAAAACAGAGTCGACTTCAGGCAGATGCTGTGAGTAATGATAATCTATAGCAGAAACAAGCGTCTGGGCTGAGATCAATGGGACTTTAGACGTAGATGTTTGACATGCAATTTGGGAGATATTGGCAGGGTCTTGTAAAGGAGGGATAGGAGGTGGTGAGTTAACTGGCGGTGGCGGAGGTGATATCTCGAGAGGGGCCTTTGAAGAAAGCAAATCTTCATGTTGTGTTTTATCGACGCTGTCTATCAGTTCCACATGTTCTAATGATTCATCTTCCACAGGGGAATCGGGAGGAGTAGCAGGAGTGCTCTTTGAGGGAGAAGGGACAATTAACGGATCAAGACTTTTGAATCCATTTGTTGCAGTTGGAGGTGTGAGAATAGTCAATGCGCTGCCATCAGCCGGTGATGATGGAATAGGGGGCAAAGGGATGTTTAAATGGGCAGTTGCGCCACCGCTACCGGTTGTAGCGCTATCACTCGTATTTCGTTGATGGTGTTGGTAATGATGGTAGTAATGGGCAGAGCCGTTATTTGCGCTTTTCTGTACAGAGTCGTCTGGTTGATGCTTTTTTGGCTTTATAGTGTCTATTTTGATGTGCAGGTTGGATGCGGGATTACCATTGGGTTGATTGGAAGAAGAAGAAGAAGATGATGAAGAGGAAGAAGGACGTTTTGCGCGCCTTGCGTGGTGGCGGATAGGATTTAGTTTGAGTGAAATGCTATTAGTTTCAGCAGTACCAATAGTACCTGTTGCTGTCGCTGTAGTACTACCAGTACCCGTACCAGCACCAACTCCAGCGGTGGACACTATATCTTCTGGGTCAGGGGATGAAGATGAAGTAGCAGAAGCAACAGCTACTCCAGAATAAGCCATTTCCGGATAGAAGGCAAACAGATCTATAAATGAGTTGACGTACTCGATGATAAGTTACAAGGATACTGTATCAATGTCTAGAAGCGTCTACAATATGAAAAAAACAAACAAGAAATGAAAGAAGGAACCACGAGCATCCACTGGAAGGTAGTTAGTAACAGATCACTGCCGAAAGAGAGAATATAGAGCAGTGATGATAGAGGACAAGTAGAACAAAAGCAGAGGCGCAGCGCACCAGTCACCTGGTATATATAGCTGACTCGAAGACCATGCTCATGTCCAGATCCATATCCAACACCAACATCACTCCACTATTTCACCACTGAAATACTCACATTTCGCAGTCGACTGTCAACACAAAACGGTTATGTTCCACTTCTATCAGACGCTGGAGGCTGTCTAATTAGCAAAGTCCTCTTTCGTCCAAGATTAATTTTAATCAGCGGGTGGGGATATCTGGTCGATTCAGTTTTTCAAGGAGATATCCAAACTCTAACTAAACACACAAAGCACGCGCGAAACCGGCAAATTCAGGAGACCTGATTTTTTACTGCGGTGGTGGTCTTCGTCGTCGCCGAGGTGCTGTTGTGTTTCGCTTGTTTTCTCGCGTTAGCGTTTTGTGTTTGTTTGTGTAGAGTTGTTGGTCGTCGTCGTCGTCGTTGTTGTTGTCGTCGTCTCTGTCGTCTCGTTCGTTATCTAAAGAACAAACATAGCGTAGGAGCAGAAGGGGGTGAGGTACAGAGGGAACGCTGCGCAGAACGCAGTACGCAGTACGGACAACGCACTACCCAGGGCGCAGAACGCAGAAACGCACAGAAAAAAAAACTGAACTGCACTAACAGCATTTTCTCCCAAGACACTGTCGCTGCGTCCTGATAAATCAGCCGTCTCCTTGTCACTTCAGCCGTGTCGAGCCAGCCGCATTATCCTCTCTATTCTTCTTGGCATGCACTGATAACGGCTGATTGCCGATCAACTGTCTATCTACCCCTGAGACGGCTGGGGTATGGGGTGGGGAGGGGTTCTGCCTCCGGCGGCCGGGCTCTGCCCGGACCCGTTGTGCTCGCTTCGCGAGCCTTTTGGAATTGTGGTTGTCGTGGTTGTCGTGGCTATCGTGGCTTGTCGCGGCTATCGTGGCTTGTTGCCAGCAAACAGAACCCAGCTCACCTCGTCCCCCTTTTATGCCCACCCGTTCAAAGGGACTTGTCTACCGAGCCGCCAGTAATAATACTCTTTCTTGATAAACTATGGCCATCAATCGCTTATGTAGAGCATGGAATATTATTACAGCTAACTGAGTCTTGGCTACAGTGAGTGGTATATAGCATATAGTATGGGTAGGTAGGCATCTTCACCACCAGAGCTGGAGATGTTACTACCAGCACCAGTGTGAGAATCAGCACTTACTGTTGTTATTATCGTAATCAGAATTCCCCATTTGTCGGAAGCAACCAGAGGAAGGTCTTATCGACATGGGTTAGGGCAGATACGTGAGGTTATCATAATAACCGCTTCAGGAACCACAGATATATATATTATGTGTTACAAATTTCATTTTTAGAAATTGCAAGAGATTCTGAAGAGAGTGAGCTATTTTTTAGCTTGGTGCAAATAATAACGGAGAAAATTAATACCCTGTAAACGGCCCCAACTACATAATAACTGCCACTTTTTGATTATATCGATTAGCTGAGATTATTTGTAAGAATAACCTGATTACAACAGTACTCTTTAGCCTTGTCAATTAATGTTTTTGATGTCGAGGCAACGGCGGTGGCCTCGTGGTGGATAACACTATAACGTCCAAGACGCTCATCACGTTAATTCTGAGATCACTTTCCTCATATTACGAACCGTCCGACAATGTAGGAGACTAATTCAATAGGCAGGCCCACAGACACTCCTCTCCATTTCGTCGGAGAGGGCGACAGAGCACAGTGTGCCAAAGGCAAGCCCTATTCTCCGCGAAGCGGAGCTACGGGTCTGGGCAGAGCCCAGCCGCCGGAGGCAGAACAGGGGCGAAATGAGAAACAGCAGTGTTAAGTTAGATATTGGCGGATTTCCAGCCCTTTGCGTAGAGGTCGATATCGGCAAGCATAGAGACCTTGGTGGGTTTCCAGCCAGTAAGAGAAGCGAGACGGCCCGACGTGGTGTTAACAGTAGTGCTGAACGCACGAGGGAACAAACCAGTCTCGTCATCGGGAATATTGTACTTGAGCTCCCCGGTGAAACCGATAGCACGAGCAGCAAGTCTGTTGATGTATTCAATGGGTTCGAAGCTGGTGGTGAGGTTGAAGACAGGATACGCTTTGGAAAGAACTGGTAGATATTCAATGACAGAGAGGAAACCTTGAGCAACATCGTCGACATGGATGAGCGAGCCAATGGCATCTTCTTTCAAGGGAATGACGGCAGTAGGAGAGTTGTCCTTAATAGCGGCGAGAATTGGACCCCAGGCAAGGCCCCAGATGGGACATATGCCTCCATAAAGAAGTCCAGGACGGACCACTGCAACATCGAATAGATCGCGTGCAGCGAGAACAGAGTCTTCAATTGCTGGTCTCCACGCAACTATCTCAGCAGGAGAATTGGTTGCTCGATCAGTGCCAACAATCTCCAAGTCACTGACTGGGTTGAGTGAATCGCCGTAAACCCAAACTCCACTACAATAGATGTAGCCAATTTTGTTAGATGGGCCATGAGAGAACTTCTTGACTCTTGCTTGAGCAACAGGAGCAAGGTCTGCTAACAGCTTAGCAGTTGTTTTAGGAGGACCTGCAAGGTCTAGAATGACATCGATTCCATCCTCTTCAACCACTCGAACATATGTCTCTGATTCGTCGATGGACCCTTCAATGGCAATAACCTCACTTTCTCTAAGAACCTTTGCTTTATCGGCTGTTCTAGCAATACCATACACACGATGGTTGTGTCTACGGAGAGCGGCCACAGTAGCAGCACCGATATATCCAGTAGCGCCAATGACAAGTACTTTAACCATTTGAAATATCACAGTAATTCACAAAGACAAACTAAAATTGTCATTATCTGCTTCCTTGTTAGGCTTTATAAATAACATCAGCTAGCGTGGAAATTATGACGGGCATAACGTTATAATGCGTGCTAAAATCCGAGCGAGCGGAGAAACAGAAAAGTGAAATGCCATTAGCAAAAAAAGCTTATAATATACTAATATTGGAGAACCAAGAAAGTTTATTCCCATAGAGAACCTACACCTAAACCCGCTATTACCCTAACAGAACAAACAACTGCCTGGGCAGATATTAGAAAAACCTCTGTATTGAAATAATTAGACGACGCTGTGATATATAGATTGTTATTACTCTGTACATCAGTCGGAGATAACTCGGATGATGAGACTCCGACACGGATATAAAAAAACAATCAGTTGACCAGAGGAAGATGGACACCAGTCGGCTGGGTAACTCGGGGATGACGACGTCGCCGTTCAGCCCGATAGCTTTCGAGGAAAATCATATCCCAAATACTAACACCTACCCTCCAATCTTGATATAAAATACGAAGCTGGCGCACTCGATCATGTACCCATTTACAAGTATGTCCAACGATAGTGTTAGGAGGTTCTCTTTCTCCGGGACTCGGTGAGCCATGACTTGGCTCTTCAGGAGTCGGGCATTCCGTACTTGGGTTTTCAGGTGTCGGGTTTTCAGGAGTTGGGTTTTCAGGAGTTGGATTTTCCGGCGTCGGGTTCTCAGGAGTAGGATTCTCAGGGGTAGGATTTTCCGGCGTTGGTGCTCTTGGACTTGGATTTCCAGTATCGGGATTTCTAGGACTTGGATAGCCTGTACCTGGAGTAGGACTTGGATTGCCGGTACTAGGATTTCTGGGACTTGGGTTCTCGGGCGCTGGATTTTCAGGAGTAGGAGTTTCGGGAGCTGGATTCTCAGGAGTAGGGATTTTAGGACTAGGAGTCTCAGGGGAAGGATTCTCCGGGGAAGGATTCTCAGGATTTCGTTCTGGTTCTCCACTCATGACGAACAGTACCAAAATATTATGAGCAAGATATTTGTAGTAAACTATACCCTTGTCGTTTATATATACCCAATACTTTAAAGTCAATTATGGAAAAAAAAATTACATATTATGTCATTAAAAAATAAAAATAAAACCAGATAGTGATATATATCACTTTTCCCATCCCATAGCTTTCGCTAGTACTCCATCTGTAACCTTATCAAGCCTATCGACTGCACTAGAAAAACTATCAAGAGCAGGACGTACGTCGAGAATGAATGAAGGCATGCCATCTTCGGTATCTGGACCAGCATAATAATCAATGACATAACGAACCTCGTTCCATTGGCCCTGCTCATCAGCACGCAGAACTGTCCAATCATGGCGATCAAAAGGTAGTTGAGTGCCGTATTTAGCAGGGAAGATTTTACCCAAAACTTGAAGCATTTGAGCACGCGGCGAGATATCGTCAGGGCGGCCAGTGAATCTCAATAATCGGGGGTTGATAGTAGACTTACGAGTATAAGGCTGTTCCCATTTAAGAATCTCGTCCCAAGCACCTTCGTTCAGGAAATTATGAACATCGACCATAGATTCAACGGCGTCTTCAGGAATCTCGCCGCCTCCTTTCCGAAGCATCGCATTGAGCATTTGTTGAGGGGAAGGGTATTCCCATACTCCTTCAGTATCGGTGGTTCCCTTGGGAATAGACGACATTGTTCGTTCCGTAGGCAGAGCAACCGTTTGTCCAGGTGCTTTCTGAGATGACAGGCTCGGCATGTTGTTAAGGGGATTAATGTGATCAGAAGAAGTTTCCGTGGTAGAAGACGAGTTTGAAAATGGCCACCAAGAAGAGATGCTCGATGTGGGAGGAATATGAGGAGGAGCAGATGAAACAACCTCAGCAGGAGCAGGAGCACCCGTTTTGGACCCAACAGACGACCACCAGGAACTAGATCCGCTGTCGGTCTGTTTCCTGAACTTGGAATGATCCACTGGACATTTGCCTTCTTCCTTGCCTACTATGCTGTTCTTTGTATGCTGCTTTGCATCACCAGTGCCCCACGAACTCCACCAACCGGCCCCATCTCCACCCTGTTTCCCCAATTTACTATGATCCACAGGACACTTGGTGGTATCTGACTCCGGTTTCGCTGCAAACTTACTTGCAAATTTACTGTGGTCAATAGGGCATTTCCCACCACTGGCGGCCCGCTTATATTCGTTAGTCCCTTGCCTGCCTCCGGCGGCTGGGCTCCGCCCAGACCCGTAGCTCGAGCTGCGCTCGAGATGCCTACTCACATCCAGGTTATTATCGACGACCTTGATGGTTGTATCGCTCGCATCAGCCCAAAACCAACCCATGTTGTATATAGTCTCGTTTACTACCGCACAGTGTCCAAGATCAGAGATCAAAGATCCATACAAAAATATATTTAGACGAGCATGTGCGGCATAACCGCCGTGCCATGCCGTGCCTCCGGCGACTGACTCTGCCCCAGATTTCAGCCCGCTTTGCTTCCTACTACCACTAGAACTTGCCAACCTGCCTCGCATGGCATTCTTCTCATATCTTTCCGCAAAGGGGAGGCCAACGGGTCCGGACAGCGCCCGGCCGCCGAAGGCAAATCTCCGCCCCACACAGAGCGGCGCTGGTAGGGTAAGGCAAATCGGTGAAGCAGAAGAGGATGTACCATGCTACGTTTCTGGATGCGGATTAATTTCATATTGTAACCAGCCAGTTAATTTTTTTTACGGTAGACGAGGTTTGACAGTTTATTTTTGAACAGATATTGACTCTTAGTTGTTGTTTTTTTTTGGTTGGCCCGACGTGTATTATTAAGTATCAGATCAACGACCTTCGAACGAAGAAGCAAACAAACAATATGTCATTACAACTGAATAGCGGTCTGAAAGACAAGGACATGGCTACGGTCATGCAAGACCTGGTGGTGCGGTTTGTGATCAATTGCCCTCCACAGGACCTGGCATCTACGGAGCGATTGTTTTTCCAGATCGAAGAAGCGCAATGGTTTTATGAAGACTTTTGCAGAGTCGAGTCGCCCTCGCTGCCATCGATGAAGATGAAGATGTTTGTGGAGCGCATGTTCACATGCTGCCCAGTTCTGTACTTCTACAGCCAGGATATGACGAGCGATCTATCCAAATTCCAGAGCTATAAGAACTTGATCCCCGTGCGAGGCGCCATTGTCCTCAACAAGAAAATGACCAAAGCACTCATGGTCAAGGGCTGGCGCTCCGATTCGCCGTGGGGGTTTCCCAAAGGTAAAATCAACAAAGACGAGCCGGACGAACTATGTGCCGTGCGTGAAGTGTACGAAGAAATCGGCTACGACATCTCGCCCTTCATCGTTGCAGAAGACTATGTCGAAGCCACCATCCAGCAAAAAAGCATCCGACTATACATTGTGCGAGGAATTCCGGGCAACACGCACTTTGCGCCCCGCACTCGCAAAGAGATCAGTGTAAGTACGGCCAGCCGCCGGAGGCAGAGCCGGGGCTCCACTAACAGCAGAGATAGAAAATCGAATGGCATGATGTCAAGTCGCTGCCTACTTACTCGAAGAATAGAGCAGAGGCGACGTCTGCAAAGAGCAGTTATTACATGGTAGCGCCGTTTATGTCGGGACTGGCGAGGTATATTGCCAAAGCCAAGGGCCTGGCGTCTAGTTTGACCAAGTCGGAGACTAAGGCATTGAAGAATTTACTGGGTGTGGGTAAACAACAGGCCAGCGTGATGTCAGAGACAGTGAGCCAAGAAGATAACGACGAGGCCGCATTCCATTTATTGAGTTTGCTGAAGAATGGAAGCGCTGGAGGGATATCTTCGGCTTCTCCCGCTCCAAGTATGGCCGGGACCGGCGGCGGTGGTGCTTCAGATAGGAAGATTCTTCTTGATTTGCTTAACCAGGGAGCAGGGTCAAATGAGACAAGCAACGAAGAGCGTCAACTGGAAAGCGCAAAGGAGATTCTTAGTTTGCTTAGAAACGAGCTAGACCAACCTCAGCAGACAATGGTGGCCCCAGTTCTGCCGCCTGCGCCAATGTTAATACCATCGTCATACCCTAGTGGTGGTGGTGAGTTGAATTTCTTCCCGCCAATGCCACTACCTCCTTTACCTCCTCATATGGCAAATGTGATGATACCTCCTCATCCTATGATGTATCAAGGGTTTGGATTCCTTCCGCCATTACCTCCAGCAGACCAGCCATCATCGCGTATCGAGGAGGTGCCTGACGATTTAGAAGCAAAGCAGCCTGATTATAACCCTCCAGCTCCTCCTCCTTTGCCGCCACACATGAGTTCACTTTTATCGTTGCTGAATTCTCGCAGGAGCGGGCACAAAAGCACCCCTTCGGGGGGCACAGAGGGCGACCATTCTACAGAAGCAACAAACGATAATCCATCCAGCCCAAAACAAATAGACCGACGTTTTGATTCAATGAATAGAGGCAATAAACCGTTGAAATTGAGTGACTTGTCGGAAAACCAGACTGGAGGAGGTTCGTCAGCATTACTGTCATTGCTCAATAAACAAGAACCTCAACCAGAACTGAAACCTGGAGATTCGTTAATGGATTTGCTCCAACCGAGATCAGCCCTCTCATCAGCCCTTGGTAATGGTGCTAATAATAGTGCTCTTGATAATATCAGTACTACCAGTACTAATGGCAGTAACAGTGCCACGTCTTTAATGGCATTTCTTAATCAACCTCCGTCATCGGCAGAACCTCCTACCGTTGATCCTTCACGTGATCTCATGGAAATGCTGAATCCCGAGCGAGCATCGCGGTCCAATCCAGAACCTCCTCAAACGAATGCGTCCACCTCCTTAATGAACCTGTTAGGAGTTCGACCTAGTGTTGAACATTATGATAGCAGCATTATCAATGTGCCTGGTACAGTTGGCGAACCTATAACAGCCACTACGTCACCCGCGTCAGCATCGACATCGCTTATGGATTTATTAAAACCAAAAGCGTCACCTGCTGCTGCTCCAACTGGAACTCCCGATACCGACGCCTCTCGTTCGCTAATGGATCTTTTAAACACCACCACCACCACCACCACCACCGAGACTGTGCCTGACGCTGTGCCAGAGACTGTGCCAGCTGCACCCGGTGCTATTGGTACACCACCGCCCACGAGATCCAGACAATTGACGCCTTCTTACGGCGCAGTAGGCGAATCACGAACAATCCCATCCAATCGACAATCAAGCTCAGGCCAGAACCTTCTTAATCTATTAAACCTTGGCGGACAGCAACAAGCGCAAGCACCTCCATCCCCCTCGTCAGCAGCCACTCAAGACCACGACAACAACTCGGACGGCGGCAAGTCTCTCATGGCACTCCTGAACAAACCACCGTCGTCATCGACGCCGGAACCTGAGCCCGAACCTGAACCACCAGCACAAACACCAACACAAAACGGCAGGACACTGATGCAACTGCTCAACGAAGAAACCGAGTCAGTCAGTTCGTCCACCAGCTCAGTCTCCGGCCGCGGTGGCTGGAGTCAGCTCGACAACGGCTGGGGTGTTACCGAACCCGTTGCTCCTACTTCCCTAGAGAACCAGGAAGAACATGAGCCTGTGGATCCCCAAACGCTCGTTGCATTTCTCAAAGAGTTTGCTCGCGGTTCCTATGCTTGATGTAAATATATCATGTCTCCCTCTCTCTCTCTCATGGTTGGCGGGCTCTGCCTCCGGCGGCTGGGCTCTGCCCAGACCCGTAGCTCCAGCTCCGCTGGAGATCTCTCTCACTCAGAGGGTTGGTGGTCGGCCTCCGGCAGCTGGGCTCTGCCCAGACCCGTAGCTCCAGCTCCGCTGGAGATCTCTCAACCCTCTCACTCAGAAGTTGGTGGTCTGCCTCCGGCGGCTGGGCTCTGCCCAGACCCGTAGCTCCAGCTCCGCTGGAGATCTCTCTCACTCAGAGGGTTGGTGGTCGGCCTCCGGCAGCTGGGCTCTGCCCACACCCAGAAGTTGGTGGTCTGCCTCCGGCGGCTGGGCTCTGCCCAGACCCGTAGCTCCAGCTTCGCTGGAGATCTCTCTCAGTATTCAGACGGTAGGCGGGTCCTGACCAGACCCGTAGCTTAGCTTTGGCTTCTTCAGTTACTGCTTTCATGGGGTATGTTCGAGCAATTGTCATTTTGCTGGTCCTCGCCTTGTCGAATCGTCGCTACTTTTTCATCGACTGCGATTCGTAGGGATGATACCGAGCCTGAGCAGCACGAACCTCCAGCGGAGCTGGAGCTACGGGTTCTGGGCAGAGCCCAGCCGCCGGAGGCAGAGCCCGCCAGATCGCCAACAATAGCAACAACAGCACATCGGCGCTATATTGAAGAAATAATATCTGATGGACATGGCCACATGGCGTTACGGTGGGCTCGTATCCAGTGCCCAGTGTTGAGCGCTGCTTGAGACCCTCAATCAGATGAGCATCACCGTCGTGTCGGAATCGAGTCGAATCGAGGTCTCGCGACCCCGGCACCGACACCGACCGGCACTCGATGTCCTCAGCGGTGTTAGTTGGCGTCTCTAGCTCTAACGAGCTGTCACTCTACCATAGTTCTAGCTTCATCGGCTGGCCAAAAAACCTTTGGCGGCGCATCCCATCGCACGGGTACCACCACCGTCCAGCCAGCTAGTGGTAGCACTCCCGCACGGCACGGTCGCTGCTGTCGCTACCGCTACCAGCTGAAATTAAATCCCCAACTGGCGGTGCCGACCCCTGAGAGCGGCTGACCCCTGGTCTGCCTCCGGCGGCTGGGCTCTGCCCAGACCCGTAGCTCGAGCTTCGCTCGAGTAGTTGGGAGCGTAGGCTGGCCCCAAGCCCGTACTCTCTCCCCTGGGCTGCCTCCGGCGGCTGGGCTCTGCCCAGACCCGTAGCTCGAGCTTCGCTCGAGTAGCTGGGAGCGTAGGCTGGTGCTGAGCACGGCTGGCCTACGGTCCCAGCCGCGAGCGCAGCGAGCACAACGGGTCTGGGCAGAGCCCAGCCGCCGGAGGCAGACCAGGGGAGACAGACCGCCTTTGGGAGAAAAATAAGTTCAAGGCGACAGGCGGCTGGCGAGGGCGAGGCCCGTGGGTCGCTTAAGCGAAGCATCGGAAAAGCTAAGCGAATGAGAAACAAAATAAGCTTTTAAACTTAGAGTTGGAATAGCCTTCCTTCCCTGTCCAGTGCACTGCTTGAAGAACGTGGCCAGGAACCAGGCGTCGTCGTCCAGGCACCAGGGGAGCTCAGGCCGCTGGTCTGCCTCCGGCGGCTGGGCTCTGCCCAGACCCGTAGCTCGAGCTGCGCTCGAGGGCTGGGAGCGTGTAGTCGAGGCGAGGTTCACCAGATGAAATTTGACTTCCAGTATACGGCGCAAAACAGAGAAAGATAAGCTGGCTTATTGAGGACGGAGTCGGCGGCCCCTGTCGTGGGTCGCTGGCGGGTGTGCCTCCGGCGGCTGGGCTCTCGGTTCGCTCGAGGGCTCAACTTCACGGTCCAAGCCGCGAGCGCAGCGAGCACAACGGGTCTGGGCAGAGCCCAGCCGCCGGAGGCAGAGCCCAGGGGCCTGACCAGGGTGGTTTAGAGTTAAACTTCGCGATGTTTCGCGGGTAGCGCGGACACAGTGGTAGCTCAAGGTGGACCAGTCAGTCGCTAGCTAGCGTTGGTACCGTTGGTACCAGTAGTGGTTGGCATGGCATTAGGCTGTTCTTGCCAGCCTGCCTCCTGTATCACGAAGTAGAACCCCTTAAGGCCCTCCTAATTACCCCTTATCATTAATTTCCTGCCTGGCTGTTTGCTTGCCTGCCTTCTGGTGCTGCTGGTGCTGCTACTGCTGCTGCTACTGCTGCTGCCATGTGCGTATGGTGCTAGAATTGGCAAATATCAATTTTGGATCGTAGGTTATTTATTGATTCATCACTGAGGTGACGTATATTTGGTGCATGCTGTAGAGTGGACCTACGAGCGTACCGGTCGTATTCCACTATCGACGTAGCTGTCGGTCTCTCCTGGCTGCACTGGCATTGGTACCGCACTGGCATTGGCATTGGCACTGGCACTGACGGGTACGACGTGCGATTGGCTGGTCAATTGACTGACCAGCCTGCCAGCCAGCCAGCTGGCACCATCGACCCATCGGACCCGCCAGCGATCTGGCAACCGACCGATTTTCCAGATCGCGATGAAATATCGCTATAGCGCGCTCACGAAATGCAGTCCTGGCAAACCACTTATCCGCGCGTAGATCGGTCTGGTAGACCCGCAGTAGACCGGCAGCTGCCCCGGCAGCCGTCCTGTTGCTGGGTCTGCCTCCGGCGGCTGGGCTCTGCCCAGACCCGTAGAAACTCCGCTGCGCGGAGTTTGGCCTCGATACCCAGCCTTAGGGGCACTCGCGTGGCTCGCGAAGCGAGCACTACGGGTCTGGGCAGAGCCCAGCCGCCGGAGGCAGAGCCCAGGGTAGAGACGATAAGGAGGAGGTGCGGCAGCGGCAGCGGTGTCGGTAGCGGTGTCGGTCACTGCCTGCGATTCCAGCTAGCTACAGGAGATTGACTACACATTACAGGTTTCCCTTTTGAGGTAAAACATGAGAAGGCGCGAAGCTGATAATGAGAAGACGAAGTGAGCGTGAGAGACCAGGCATACGGAGCAGCGACAGCGGAGCACCAGCGAGCGCGCCAGCGAGCGCGCCAACTGAGACAGGGGGTTTAAAGTTAACGGGTGAGGTGGTGAGGTGGTGGTGAGGTGGTGGTGAGGTGAGGTGATGAAGGTGGTGAGGATGAGGAGAGGAGAGGAGAGGATGAGGATGAGGAGGATAAGGAGACGAGACGAGGGAGAGCGACAATTGCAATTGCACTGGCAGTGGCAATGGCAGCGAGACCGAGCCTGGGTAGCACGAACCTCCAGCGAAGCTGGAGCTACGGGTCTGGGCAGAGCCCAGCCGCCGGAGGCAGAGCCAGAGCCAGAGCCAGAGCCCAGCTCGGGAGAGACTGTCGCGACGGTGGTAGACCATGCAGGCAGGAGAAGGAGGTTGAATTCCTTTTTGCGTCTCCTTAGCAGTTGAGTTGGGATTTCAGTCGTTGCTTTTGTTTGGCATATTCTATTTTTTGCGTGGGCCGCGTGTGCAGTAATAATATATAACATGGGACTTTTTTCTCAATTTTTCGTTTGTGCGATAGGCAATATTTTTTTGTTCACAGCGACAGAGATTGGTGGTTGTGTTGTGTTGTGTTGTTGTTGCTGTTTTATTCAATTCGTCGTTTCGTCTTCGTCTTTGTCGTCTTTCATTTCATTCATGTCTAATTGGTACCGGTACTGATTAGATATTGAGTGTAAGTTCACATTTTCATTCTTATTCTCATTCTCCCGCACTCATTCACATTCACGTTCTCATCGTATCACTTACTCTCATTCTCTCTATCACTTCACTGTCATTCACTTTATCACCTCATTCTCGCCCTTCCCCTTTTCACCTTTTCACCTTTTCACCTTTTCACCTTTTCACCTTCTCATCTTCTCACCTTCTCACCTTCTCACCTTCTCACCTTTTCACCTTTTCACCGCACCTTTTCACCTTTTCACCTTTTCACCTTCTCACCTTCTCGCTTTCTCACTTTCTCACCTTCTCACCTTCTCACCTTCTCACCTTCTCGCCCTTCACCTTTTCACCTTCTCACCTTCTCACCTTCTCACCTTCTCACCTCACCTTCTCACCTTTTCACCTTCTCACCTTCTCACCTCACCTTCTCACCTCACCTTCTCACCTTTTCACCTTCTCACCTTCACCTCCCTCACCACCCTCACCACCCTCACCACCCTCACCACCTAATGATTTCTCCTACTGACGAATATAAAGATGACATTCTTCGTCATATGTCGCTGATGCAAAAATCCACTTGGTGCGACCCTAATATGATTGACCTCCAACCGGAGCTGGAGTGGCATATGAGACCGTATTTACTTGACTTTCTTGTCGAGTCGCATTTCGGTCTTGAGCTTAGTGCCCAGACCTTATTCTTGGCTGTTAATATCATTGATCGTTATAGTTCGAAACGTATCATCTATAAACGTCACTATCAATTAGTAGGGTGTACTGCTCTTTGGATAGCATCAAAGTATCAAGACAAGAAAGATCGTGTACCGACGTTGCAAGAATTGAAAATGCTTTGTTGTGGTGCTTATGAGTCGCATATGTTTGTTCAAATGGAATCGCATATTTTGAATACTTTGGAATGGTCTATTGGCCATCCTACTAGCGATTTATACATTGACCTCAACATTGATGATATCATCAATCAAGGGTACAAGTACTCTGCACAAGATATCGACATTATTCGTAATCTATCGCTGTTTGCATGCGAGCTTGCCATGTTTCATAAATCTTTATTGGTATACTCGTCAGCTACTATTGCTACTGCTGCTGTGGCTCTGTCGCACTGGATCTGGTCGTATAGTCGTTTTTACAATTCACCGCCATACATTTGCTCAGGCATTCCCTATCACGGACCAGCTCCTAACACTGGAGGTATAGGAGACTCATCCACCGACTCTTGTCTACAACTTCTCACCAGTTGTCTTGCATATCCATCTAATTGTTTACAGAGAAAGTATTCTCGTAGCCGTTATTGTAGAGTGTATCAATATGCGTTTGAATTTATGCAGCGACCCAAAGAACAACACTCTCCACAAGTGGCTACTCCTACCAGTTCTATTTCTCCCGATGATTTCCCGCCCTCGCCACTATCAGTCAACACTGCCAGTTCAGCAACAAGCTTTTCCACCACCAATACACAACCATACACAACAGGCCTAGCCAGCAAAGAATGTCATGACTACCACATGTACTATGAAGACCACCATCACCACCACCACCACCACAACGGGTACATGACCCCACCATTCACCCCCGAAGACGGCTATAACAACTATAAAGCCTAAAGCAAAAAAAAAACCTAGCATATATTTTATTATTATTATTTCCAGCATTATTCATTCTTTTCCTTTCTTGTATCCGCCCATGCACGAACCGCCGATTACCCCTGGCGCGATAACGGTCGTGAGGCAACGATCGCCAGACCGCCAGCCGTTATTTCCCTTTCCAGATTTAACTCTATTTTCCGGGGTAACATCACCTGAGCTTACGTAACCGTCACGTGCGCGCGGCTGCAACTGCCTCCGGCGGCTGGGCTCTGCCCAGACCCGTAGAAACTCCGCTGCGCGGAGTTTGGCTGCGACCACACAGCAGAGCACGGTCAGGGGCACAATCAGCTCCTAGCCCCTCGAGCGAAGCTCGAGCTACGGGTCTGGGCAGAGCCCAGCCGCCGGAGGCAGACCAGGGGCCAGTTAGAGTTCTGCGTACAGGCGGCGTCGGGCGTATGCGGTAGTGTGAGGGGAAATATAAGCAATTGCTATATCCGGTGGTCGTTCGAGAATGGTGATGAAATGCTATCGACCAGCGCCAGCCATCTACTTCTGAAAAAGTGTCGTCAACACCAATCAGCGCTCGCAACGCACGGCTGCAGATCCGTGACTCTACTACCGCTAACCACAATTGTTCATGCAATAGAGTCATACGTCACGGTGCCGCTATCGCTGTCGCTGGCGGCCGATAACCGCTCGGTCTGCCTCCGGCGGCTGGGCTCTGCCCAGACCCGTAGAAACTCCGCTGCGCGGAGTTTGGCTGCGACCGCATAGCACCGCACGGGACAATGAGCTCCAGGCCTCTCGAGCGAAGCTCGAGCTACGGGTCTGGGCAGAGCCCAGCCGCCGGAGGCACACCAGGCACCGCGGAACCCAGCTGCGCGGAAGCAGAAAGAGTTTAGGATTAGAATACGAGAATAATAATCGTGGGATGATGATGTGAGATGATGCGATTGGATTGTCTCTCTCAGGGGTGAATATGCCTCGAATGGGAAGTGGCCACGGCTACCGCGGCTACGCGCGCGGCGGTCACTGCCACTGCAACTGCAGATAGATTTACGTATAGAGACCGATCGGACTGGCGTCAGAGACCGATCTAGATATATACTAGCTGGGCACGTCGATAGCTAGGCAGACTGATAGCTGGCATGCCGAGACCGCAAGCCGACAGCGCAAGCCGACAGCGCAAGCCGATAGCGCAACCGATAGATTGATACCGATAGACAGACCCAATTGTCCCGCCGGGTCGGGTAAATTAAACCTTGTGCTCAACCTTAACCTACACGAAGTGCTGATATGCTAATAATAATACACTTTTAATAACCTACCAGTTTTGATTGACTCTTAAACCTACCGTGGTTCTGCTGCTGCTATCTCTATAATTAGATCAATGGTGAAGCGGTACCGGCAGTCGTAGCGGTAGCCGTAGCCGTAGCTCTAGCTCGTCTCTTTAGCTCGTCGGCTCGCTACCTCCTTACTAGGCGTGCCTGCGTGCTGGGAGACCGCGCGGTGCCTGGGTGTGCCTCCGGCGGCTGGGCTCTGCCCAGACCCGTAGCTCGAGCTTCGCTCGAGGGCTTGGAGCTCATAGTCCCCTGACCGTTCTGTGTGCGCGTGCGCGCTATGAGCTCCCAGCCTCTCGAGCGAAGCTCGAGCTACGGGTCTGGGCAGAGCCCAGCCGCCGGAG